>CAXHKB010000086.1:7500-10000 GCA_964017025.1 Stenichneumon culpator
GCGCCGAACACTTGTAGCGTAGTGCACTTACTCAAAGCGAACAGTTTCGATCGGTCGACGCCCGACTGCCGAGAGAAGAAAATTCTGACTGTCGTCCGATCGCGCGACTTGCCACTCTTGCCCAAAATTCAGTGTAAAGCAAAAAAAAAAGCGCTGACACACTCGTATAATTATTAGACACACATTTAAAAAATCGTATTCTATGAATTGCAAGTTTTTAAGAACCGATCGGCCCACACGCCACATACCTCTAGTGTAGTGCAACAGCTATCTCTCGAAGCGAACAGTTTCGTTCTGTCGACGCGCGACTTGCGAGAGAATAATACTCAGACTACCGTCCGATCGGTCGACGCGCGACTACATAAGACAAAAATAAATAATGAAAAAAAATCTCATCAATTGTAAATGACGTTGACACACTTGGTTCGTCATTTTATAAATATTTTCATAAGTATATTCGTTGAATTGTAAGTTTTTAGCATCCGATCGGTCGAAGTCCCGTCCTCTCGTAGAGTATTCACTCGCAGCTAACACTCTCGATCGGTCGACGCCCGAGAGTTCTACGAGAAGAACGACTCGGCCGTCGTCCGATCGGTCGACGCGCGACTATGTACGAAAAAAAAAAATAATGAAAAAAAATCTCATCAATCGTAAATGACGTCGACACACTTGGTTCGTCGTATTATAAATATTTTCATAAGTATATTCGTTGAATTGTAAGTTTTTAGCATCCGATCGGTCGAAGTCCCGTCCTCTCGTAGAGTATTCACTCGCAGCTAACACTCTCGATCGGTCGACGCCCGAGAGTTCTACGAGAAGAACGACTCGGCCGTCGTCCGATCGGTCGACGCGCGACTATGTACGAAAAAAAAAAATAATGAAAAAAAATCTCATCAATCGTAAATGACGTCGACACACTTGGTTCGTCGTATTATAAATATTTTCATAAGTATATTCGTTGAATTGTAAGTTTTTAGCATCCGATCGGTCGAAGTCCCGTCCTCTCGTAGAGTATTCACTCGCAGCTAACACTCTCGATCGGTCGACGCCCGAGAGTTCTACGAGAAGAACGACTCGGCCGTCGTCCGATCGGTCGACGCGCGACTATGTACGAAAAAAAAAAATAATGAAAAAAAATCTCATCAATCGTAAATGACGTCGACACACTTGGTTCGTCGTATTATAAATATTTTCATAAGTATATTCGTTGAATTGTAAGTTTTTAGCATCCGATCGGTCGAAGTCCCGTCCTCGCGTAGAGTATTCACTCGCAGCTAACACTCTCGATCGGTCGACGCCCGAGAGTTCTACGAGAAGAACGACTCGGCCGTCGTCCGGTCGGTCGACGCGCGACTATGTACGAAAAAAAAAAATAATGAAAAAAAATCTCATCAATTGTAAATGACGTCGACACACTTGGTTCGTCATTTTATAAACATTTTCATAAGTATATTCGTTGAATTGTAAGTTTTCAGCATTCGATCGGTCGACGTCGCGTCCTCTCGGAGAGCATTCACTCGCAGCGAACACTCTCGATCGGTCGACGCCCGAGCGTTCCGCGAGAAGAACGACTCGGCCGTCGTCCGATCGGTCGACGCGCAATCTCGAAAAATAAGTAAATAAAATATTATTCGATAAATTTTGCTTACATATGATTCTAATAATTAAATAACTATTATTCAACTCGTTTAATCATTAAATTCTAATATTTTATATATCCGATCGGTCGATAGTCGATCCGAAGAAAATTTATATTCTCTATAATATCGTTAAAAATGAGTCAATTGACAAAGTATATATTTAGTTTAATCGAAAATAATGTTTGCAGTAATTATTATTGACGATTATTGCTCGGTTTCATTGTTTTTACATGTTTCGAAGAGCGCTCGCACATCGTTCAGAGTCCCAGCGCGCGGATGCCTCCCGGCCCGCTCAACGCTGTTTCGTCCCCTTTGAATAGCGTGGTTAAGACCATCCGTTACCGCTCGGCAGGCGCCCGAGCTGGTTACTATAAGGGAGGCGAAGCATCGGTGCTACCGAGCGACGCGAGACTCTCGTTCGATGAACTGGTAGTACAGAGTTGGTGTATAAAATATATTACGCAGCATTACCACGGGTCGGTGTCTTTGACCGAATGGCTCTTATGTGGTACACGCCCTAGGCGCTTTACATTATTGTATACACAACAATATGTATTATACTGAGCATCGACTCACCCAATTCCGGGCGAGAATACAAGTATGAAAAAGAAAATTCATACGAAACGAAACACGAAAGTATCGAAAGAGATACAGCTTGGTCGCTGAGAAAAAATATTCTAGCGTCAAGAGTAGCAAACGAGAATGTTTGACCGAGATAGGCGGATTCGCACAAAATTTGTGTGTGTTTTCAAATAAGAGAAAAAGAGAGGTGTTTGGTGCAATCCGTATAGCCGAGTTTCGAAGTCTTCGACACAAACGCGAAGATCTTCTTAGCTGAGCAAAAAGTAAAAAAAAGTATA
>CAXHKB010000086.1:20000-22500 GCA_964017025.1 Stenichneumon culpator
AAAGGAGCGACCGTTAAAAAAAACACTAGCCCTAAAAAAACCAGACCCAAAAAAGGGGCGACCCCTAAAAAAAAAAAACCCCTAAAAAACCAGACCCAAAAAAGGGGCGACCCCTAAAAAAAACAACCCCTAAAAAACCAGACCCAAAAAAGGGGCGACCCCTAAAAAACAACCCCTAAAAAACCAGACCCAAAAAAGGGGCGACCCCTAAAAAAACAACCCCTAAAAAACCAGACCCAAAAAAGGAGCGACCACTAAAAAAACAAGCCCAAAAAAAGATACTCCGAATAACTTGTGCTGATCGCACGGTCTCAATTCAGTTTTACAAAAAAAAGTCATAACAACGTCATTCATATTCTGACTGACTTCCGATCGCCCGACTTGCACTCTTGCGAAAAATTTAGTTTTACGAGAAAAAAAATATCAAATGACATCGACATAGTCTTTTAATTATTTTACACATATTATAAAAAATCATGTTCCATGAATTGCAAGTTTTCAAAAACTGATCGGCCCATACGCATTACACTTGTAGTGTAGTACAACAGCATGCACTCGAAGCAAACAGTCTTGATAGGTCGTCGCGCGACTTCTAAAAGAATAAAATTCTGACTATCATCCGATTGACGCCGTCTAGCGTAAAATTCAGTGTAAAGAAAAAAAAATGCGCTGACACACTCGTTTAATTATTAGGCACACATTTTAATAATCATATTCTATGAATTGTAAGTTTTTAAGAACCGATCGGCCCACGCGCCGAACACTTGTAGCGTAGTGCACTTACTCAAAGCGAACAGTTTCGATCGGTCGACGCCCGACTGCCGAGAGAAGAAAATTCTGACTGTCGTCCGATCGCGCGACTTGCCACTCTTGCCCAAAATTCAGTGTAAAGCAAAAAAAAAAGCGCTGACACACTCGTATAATTATTAGACACACATTTAAAAAATCGTATTCTATGAATTGCAAGTTTTTAAGAACCGATCGGCCCACACGCCACATACCTCTAGTGTAGTGCAACAGCTATCTCTCGAAGCGAACAGTTTCGTTCTGTCGACGCGCGACTTGCGAGAGAATAATACTCAGACTACCGTCCGATCGGTCGACGCGCGACTACATAAGACAAAAATAAATAATGAAAAAAAATCTCATCAATTGTAAATGACGTTGACACACTTGGTTCGTCATTTTATAAATATTTTCATAAGTATATTCGTTGAATTGTAAGTTTTTAGCATCCGATCGGTCGAAGTCCCGTCCTCTCGTAGAGTATTCACTCGCAGCTAACACTCTCGATCGGTCGACGCCCGAGAGTTCTACGAGAAGAACGACTCGGCCGTCGTCCGATCGGTCGACGCGCGACTATGTACGAAAAAAAAAAATAATGAAAAAAAATCTCATCAATCGTAAATGACGTCGACACACTTGGTTCGTCGTATTATAAATATTTTCATAAGTATATTCGTTGAATTGTAAGTTTTTAGCATCCGATCGGTCGAAGTCCCGTCCTCTCGTAGAGTATTCACTCGCAGCTAACACTCTCGATCGGTCGACGCCCGAGAGTTCTACGAGAAGAACGACTCGGCCGTCGTCCGATCGGTCGACGCGCGACTATGTACGAAAAAAAAAAATAATGAAAAAAAATCTCATCAATCGTAAATGACGTCGACACACTTGGTTCGTCGTATTATAAATATTTTCATAAGTATATTCGTTGAATTGTAAGTTTTTAGCATCCGATCGGTCGAAGTCCCGTCCTCTCGTAGAGTATTCACTCGCAGCTAACACTCTCGATCGGTCGACGCCCGAGAGTTCTACGAGAAGAACGACTCGGCCGTCGTCCGATCGGTCGACGCGCGACTATGTACGAAAAAAAAAAATAATGAAAAAAAATCTCATCAATCGTAAATGACGTCGACACACTTGGTTCGTCGTATTATAAATATTTTCATAAGTATATTCGTTGAATTGTAAGTTTTTAGCATCCGATCGGTCGAAGTCCCGTCCTCGCGTAGAGTATTCACTCGCAGCTAACACTCTCGATCGGTCGACGCCCGAGAGTTCTACGAGAAGAACGACTCGGCCGTCGTCCGGTCGGTCGACGCGCGACTATGTACGAAAAAAAAAAATAATGAAAAAAAATCTCATCAATTGTAAATGACGTCGACACACTTGGTTCGTCATTTTATAAACATTTTCATAAGTATATTCGTTGAATTGTAAGTTTTCAGCATTCGATCGGTCGACGTCGCGTCCTCTCGGAGAGCATTCACTCGCAGCGAACACTCTCGATCGGTCGACGCCCGAGCGTTCCGCGAGAAGAACGACTCGGCCGTCGTCCGATCGGTCGACGCGCAATCTCGAAAAATAAGTAAATAAAATATTATTCGATAAATTTTGCTTACATATGATTCTAATAATTAAATAACTATTATTCAACTCGTTTAATCATTAAATTCTAATATTTTATATATCCGATCGGTCGATAGTCGATCCGAAGAAA
>CAXHKB010000086.1:35000-37500 GCA_964017025.1 Stenichneumon culpator
GATTGTAAATGACGTCGACACACTTGGTTCGTCGTATTATAAATATTTTCATAAGTATACTCGTTGAATCGTAAGTTTTTAGCATCCGATCGGTCGAAGTCCCGTCCTCTCGGAGAGCATTCACTCGCAGCTAACACTCTCGATCGGTCGACGCCCGAGAGTTCTACGAGAAGAACGACTCGGCCGTCGTCCGATCGGTCGACGCGCGACTATGTACGAAAAAAAAAATAATGAAAAAAAATCTCATCGATTGTAAATGACGTCGACACACTTGGTTCGTCGTATTATAAATATTTTCATAAGTATACTCGTTGAATCGTAAGTTTTTAGCATCCGATCGGTCGAAGTCCCGTCCTCTCGGAGAGCATTCACTCGCAGCTAACACTCTCGATCGGTCGACGCCCGAGAGTTCTACGAGAAGAACGACTCGGCCGTCGTCCGATCGGTCGACGCGCGACTATGTACGAAAAAAAAAATAATGAAAAAAAATCTCATCGATTGTAAATGACGTCGACACACTTGGTTCGTCGTATTATAAATATTTTCATAAGTATACTCGTTGAATCGTAAGTTTTTAGCATCCGATCGGTCGAAGTCCCGTCCTCTCGGAGAGCATTCACTCGCAGCTAACACTCTCGATCGGTCGACGCCCGAGCGTTCTCCGAGAAGAACGACTCGGCCGTCGTCCGATCGGTCGACGCGCGACTATGTACGAAAAAAATAAATAATGAAAAAAAATCTCATCAATCGTAAATGACGTCGACACACTTGGTTCGTCATTTTATAAATATTTTCATAAGTATATTCGTTGAATTGTAAGTTTTTAGCATTCGATCGGTCGACGTCGCGTCCTCTCGTAGAGTATTCACTCGCAGCGAACACTCTCGATCGGTCGACGCCCGAGCGTTCCGCGAGAAGAACGACTCGGCCGTCGTCCGATCGGTCGACGCGCGATCTCGAAAAATAAGTAAATAAAATATTATTCGATAAATTTTGCTTACATATGATTCTAATAATTAAATAACTATTATTCAACTCGTTTAATCATTAAATTCTAATATTTTATATATCCGATCGGTCGATAGTCGATCCGAAGAAAATTTATATTCTCTATAATATCGTTAAAAATGAGTAAATTGACAAAGTATATATTTAGTTTAATCGAAAATAATGTTTGCAGTAATTATTATTGACGATTATTGCTCGGTTTCATTGTTTTTACATGTTTCGAAGAGCGCTCGCACATCGTTCAGAGTCCGAGCGCGCGGATGCCTCCCGGCCCGCTCAACGCTGTTTCGTCCCCTTTGAATAGCGTGGTTAAGACCATCCGTTACCGCTCGGCAGGCGCCCGAGCTGGTTACTATAAGGGAGGCGAAGCATCGGTGCTACCGAGCGACGCGAGACTCTCGTTCGATGAACTGGTAGTACAGAGTTGGTGTATAAAATATATTACGCAGCATTACCACGGGTCGGTGTCTTTGACCGAATGGCTCTTATGTGGTACACGCCCTAGGCGCTTTACATTATTGTATACACAACAATATGTATTATACTGAGCATCGACTCACCCAATTCCGGGCGAGAATACAAGTATGAAAAAGAAAATTCATACGAAACGAAACACGAAAGTATCGAAAGAGATACAGCTTGGTCGCTGAGAAAAAATATTCTAGCGTCAAGAGTAGCAAACGAGAATGTTTGACCGAGATAGGCGGATTCGCACAAAATTTGTGTGTGTTTTCAAATAAGAGAAAAAGAGAGGTGTTTGGTGCAATCCGTATAGCCGAGTTTCGAAGTCTTCGACACAAACGCGAAGATCTTCTTAGCTGAGCAAAAAGTAAAGAAAAGTATATTGTATAAAAGTAAAAACGAACAAAATTGTTCGAGAAAATGAAAAAAAGTGTGTGTCTCTCGCCGCGCTTTAGATACGATGCCGCGTCGCAAGACTCTGGTATATGATATCCGCGGGAGAGTACAACGGACACACTGTGAGAGAGAAAAACACGAAGAGAGGAATTGTGCAGAGGAAGAAGAGAGAAGATTGTTAAAGAGTTTTTGTATTTTACACGAACGGTAGAATTCGGATGGTGGTTCGCGTCTTTTAGTCGCATTCTCATTTCATCTCTCAACCGTTATATGCCGTGTTACAACGAAAAAAATATAAATCTTGGAAACGTATCTCTCTCTCTCCTCTCTGCCTCTCGAGAGAGCTATCTCGTACACACGTAGTAAAACACGTTGAAACGAAGCTCCCTGGTTGATCCTGCCAGTAGTCATATGCTTGTCTCAAAGATTAAGCCATGCATGTCTCAGTACATGCCGTATTAAGGTGAAACCGCGAATGGCTCATTAAATCAGTTATGGTTCCTTAGATCGTACCCACATTTACTTGGATAACTGTGGTAATTCTAGAGCTAATACATGCAAACTAGAGTTCCGACCAGAGATGGGAGGAACGCTTTTATTAGATCAAAACCAATCGGTGGCGAGCTTGCTCGTC
>CAXHKB010000086.1:45000-50000 GCA_964017025.1 Stenichneumon culpator
CTCTTTTCTTGCTTTTTCTTCTTTACTTCTTCTCCTGAGTTCCCTCGTTCTTTGTATTTTCTTGTCCTCGTTCCCTCGCTTCCTGCTCCCTTGAAGAAGCAAGAATGTTTTCTAGAGAAAGATCACGTTCTTGTTTCTTATGTGTGTGTGTATGTGTGAATGTGTGTGTGTGGGTATGACTGTGTTTCGTGTGTGCGTGTTAGTGTGTGTGTATGTGTTTCCCTCTTTCCTTTCTTTTTCCTTTTCCCGTCCCCTCGTTCCTTGCCTACTGTCTGTCTTGTCTTTTACTTAATACTTTTATTTTAATTAATATTTACCTATTATATTATATTTAATATATTTTAGTAGTATTGTCTAATTTGTTTATGCGCATGCCGCTACAAGCCTAACCCTAACACTAACACTACGCTTTATAAATATATATATATACATATATATACGTACTAACACGATTAACACGATTATCAACTTTTAACTTTAATAACGTGCATACTAATACACTAATACACTAATAAATAAAAATAAATTATCCTATAATTGTGCACGCTTCATTTTTAATACGCTCTTATCTTTCCTTACAGACGGGCCCACTGACGCGACTCAGCGCCCCCCCTAGGCTAAGCTCGATCGACGTGGCGAGGGCCTCATGGCAGGAAGGGGTAATTTGTCCTGTTCCAAGCGTGGCGGTTAGGGCGGTTGGGGGCCCCCGACACCGTATAAATTCTCCCGGGTGGGGCAAGACGGCGCTGCACCACCGTGTGAATTTTCTTTCCGTCGTTACTCGTGGGAACACAAATGAAATCTCTGAAAAACCTGAGTGAATGTGACCGTGTGAATGGACGTAGGAGTGTCCGCCTGGCCGAGCAAGGGCAACCAGGCGCGGCACAAGTGGGAGTTGCTGACACCGTCGCGAGGCCGCACACCCGTGCCGCTGCGAGGGGGTTGACGGCTTCTCAGCCTGCATCCGCTCATCGGGGTCCACCCCCTGGCGGTCCCACGGGTGTCGCTGGCCGAAGACGCCTCGGCAGTCAGGGAAATGTTCTCGGCCTTCGTGCCGTCAATGTCGTTTTGGAACGGTGCGATAGTTCTGCGGCCCGGTCGACTGGACCCTCAGCATCAGGACCCCCCCTTAGACCCGCGACTCTCGGGCTCCGCGTAGCCCGCATCATCATCGACAGGTGTGACGGAACTGCAGCCGCCGTGGCTGAACGCGAACAGGTTAGAACCGCGAACGCGACCCACCCCCATGATGTCATCCCGCCCAACGACCCCAACAACGACCCCAACAACATCGATCCCAACCCCAACCCCAACGACGATCCTATCCGTACAACGGGTATCAGGATCCTGCAGCTGAACATGAGGCGTTCAGAGGCAGTAACTGGTGAGGTGCGTACGCTCGTAAAGCAAAAGCATCTTGACATCCTGTTATTGCAGGAACCGTATGTCAAGAAGCTGGATGCGAGCCACACCTTCTTCGGACTAGGGACTGCGGTACAGGTAGCAGCTGTCCGCACTGAAAGGGCCTGGGCTGCCGTTGCTCTTTGCAACCCGGCCTTTCAGATGATCTTCGTCTCGCAGCTCAGCACTGCCCACTGTGTATGTGCGGAAGTGCGAGCTCCCGGCTTCTCGTTTTACGTCGTCTCGCACTATTTTCAGTTCAGAGACGACATCGAGTTGCACCTCAGACACCTCGATAAGGTGCTTCGTGCTCTGAGGGGGAAGAGACTTCTTATTGCGTTAGATGCGAACGCGAGGTCGTCTCTGTGGGGTCCACAGGAGACTGACGAGCGTGGTGCCCAGCTGGAGGAACTCATTCGAGCCTTCGGTCTGGACATTGTCAACGAGGCTGGTCAGCAGGCCACCTTCTGGACCCCGACCGGTGAGTCATTCATCGACGTCACCCTGGGGTCGCCTTCCATGTCCCGATTCATCAGGGACTGGAAGGTGAGGGTGGACTGGTCTACCAGCGATCATAGGGCGCTGGATATCAGACTGGGGATCCCAAAGGTCGCAAGGAATGATCGGCGAAGCGGGACCTGCCGGTTCAACACTCGTCGGGCTGACTGGGACCGCTTTGCCGAGATCTTGGGTGCTCTCTCGGGAGCTAGGCTGGAGGGACTCGCTCTGGATTCGGCGGAAGATGTGGAGGTAATGGCTGAATCTCTCACAGGAGTGCTCACGGAGACCTGTGTCGAGACGATGCCGCGCAAGGTCCGATTCAGGAAGTCAAACCCGTGGTGGACTGCGGAGTTGACTAACCTGAAGAAGACCGTGTATAGAAAAATGCGGGCATACCAGAGGGTAAGAGCGCAGCCTGAACGCCTGGAAAAATTGCAGGAGTACCGCTCTTCTTTGCGGTACTACAGCAAACAGGTGAAAAGGACAAAGCGTGAAAGCTGGAAGAATTTCGTCACGTCGCACGGCAACGAGGAGCCCTGGGGCTTCGTATACAAGCACCAGGCGGACAAACTCCGAGTTGAGAAAGTGCTTAGCACTATCCGGCTTGGCGAACATTCTACCATGGACATGAGAGAAACCGCCAGCGGCCTTCTGGATGTCCACGTTCCGGACGATCGAGAAGAGGACGACACCCCCTGGCAACGAGAAGTGCGTGCCATGGCGGAAGTTGTCCCCGAGACTGCGGAAGCCGCCGCCTTCACCGCGGCTGCGGTGAAGGCTGAAGTACGCAGCTTCGCCAACGGCAAAGCCCCGGGCTCCGACCTCATCGAGGTCGAAGTACTGAAGAAGGCTGTTGCTGTTATCCCCGATCAGTTCGTCCGACTCTTCAACGGGTGCCTTCAGTGGGGGGTCTTCCCCACGGCCTGGAAGGAGGGCTCTCTCCGGGTACTCCTGAAGGGCGAAGATAAGGACGTGAAGGACCCGAAATCCTACAGGCCCATCTGCCTCCTCTCCGTGATAGGGAAACTTTTCGAGAAATTGATAAGGAGGAAGCTCGCGAGGTTGATGGATGGCGGAGGCATCTCTCGTCGACAGTTCGGCTTTGTCCCGGGCAGATCGACGGAAGATGCGATCACGGAGCTGCGCGACATGGTGGACGCCTCGCAGGCGACTTACACTGTCGGGCTGCTCTTCGACATAGCCGGTGCTTTCGACAACGTGTGGTGGCCCCTTGTCCTTAGGAGCCTCGGTCAACGAGGATGCCCTGCGAACGTCTATAGGGTGCTGCAAAGCTACTTTAGCGGACGCAGGGTTAAGATTTCGTGGGGGGATGAAGAGGTCTCCAAGCGTGCCACAAGAGGCTGTCCACAAGGTTCTGTGCTCGGTCCGGCATGCTGGAACCTCATGTTCGACGATCTCCTCTCCCAACTGGATAACCTGTTCCCCGAAAGCTTCGTTGCCTACGCGGACGATCTTCTCGTCCTCGTTAAGGGTGAGTCGCGGCGGGAACTAGAGGTCAGGGGACAGGAGGTAGTCGATTTTATAGTAGAATGGTGCGGAAAGGCCAAACTCGAGCTCTCGGCGCGTAAGACGGAGGCTATCCTCCTGAAGACCGTCTGGGTTCGGAGGGCGCCTATAGGGAGGAGAGGAGGAGACCGTCCCGATAGACAACCCCGCGCGCAAACGAAGCCAAACTTGGCACGTAGGTATCCGACCATTAGAATCGCGAATACTCCGATCCCTTTTAAAAGCAGCGTTAGGTATCTCGGCGTCCATTTCGATAAGGAATTAGGGGTGCACACGCACTGTAGGTATTTGCGCGACAAGGTCGGGTCGCTTTTCAAAAAGCTAGGTAAACTTGCGGGGTCGGGCTGGGGATTGCGCTATCAAGCGCTCAATACAGTGTACAGGGGGGTTTTCATACCTGTGATGGCGTATGCCGCTGCAGGGTGGGCCGACCTGTGCACTAGCCACGACCGTAGGGTTCTTCATTCGGCACAGCGTCTCGCACTCATAGGGGTCACGGCGGCCTACAGAACGGCGTCGCTGGATTCCCTGTGCGTGGTCGCTGGTGCCCTTCCGATAATCGTTCTTTTGGAGCAGGCTAGGCAGAGATATTTTGTCAGGGCGGGTGTGGACGCCGAGATCAACGGCGTGGAGATTCTCCACAATAGTGAAGACGCGGTTGCGCGTATTAAGGACCAGGCGATCAATATGTGGCAGGCCCAGTGGGTTTCTTCGGATAAAGGCCGTACCACATTCGCCTTCTTCGATAACGTTCGGGATCGAATTGCCGCGGCAAAGTGGTTCCGACCGGACCATCACACTACGCAGGTGCTCACCGGACACGGAGATTTCAGGGCGCGTCTCGCGTCCATGGGGCTCGTGGTCGGTGGGAACTGTGAGTGTGGTCTCGAGGACACAGCCCGGCACTTCCTTACCGAATGCCCCAACTTCGACCCGCAGAGGGTCGCTCTGCGGGCTTTCATCGGGGACAGAGATTGGCCAGAAGCGGCGCGCCGATTGGTGTCGTCGGCGGAGGCGTTCTCCGTCCTCAGCGATTTCTGCAAGGAGTCTCTCTGGCTTAGGAGCCAGGAGCGACTTGCCGGGGCAGCGCAGTAGAGGGGGGAGGGTTTAGAATAGAGTTAATTAGTATATTTAGTTAGGGCGTGTAGCGTGTCGTCCGGCCCGAGGTTTGTCGGAACCGAGGGAGATAGGGGAATGGGCCCGCAATCCTCGCGGATCACCCGTTAACCTGGGCGGCAACTAGATAGGCAGGTTTCTCAATTTAATCAATGTTTCTTCCTTACAGCATTTTGCAGCTGCACTTGAACTGCGCAGGGGTCGTATTGTACAATACGACTTGTTCAAGGCAGCTACGTGGGGTTCCATTCCCCCGACAATCGCCTGGATATTTTCCGGGCATCCTGTAAGTGGACTGAGCAAGTTGCTCACGACTCCGCCTCCCCGTTTGGCCCCCGCTGGAAATGACTTCGAGGGATTCGACTTCGGTCGGATCGCTGGAAGCCCAACCAGGTGAGTCGCTACCCGCTGCAGGGCAGGGTAGGTCCAATCTGTTCAATGATTCTTAACTGATG
>CAXHKB010000086.1:62500-65000 GCA_964017025.1 Stenichneumon culpator
CGTGGAGAAGGGTTTCGTGTGAACAGCCGTTGCACACGAGTCAGTCGATCCTAAGCCCTAGGAGAAATCCTATGTCGATGATGGTGTTTGAGTCATGAAAAATGTAATATCTAATTACCGACACACACCCATTGGGCGAAAGGGAATCCGGTTCCTATTCCGGAACCCGGCAGCGGAACCGTATACAATTCGGGCCCTCGCAAGAGAGTTCGTCGGGGTAACCCAAAATGACCTGGAGACGCCGTCGGGAGATCCGGGAAGAGTTTTCTTTTCTGTATAAGCGTTCGAGTTCCCTGGAAACCTCTAGCAGGGAGATAGGGTTTGGAACGCGAAGAGCACCGCAGTTGCGGCGGTGTCCGGATCTTCCCCTCGGACCTTGAAAATCCAGGAGAGGGCCACGTGGAGTTGTCGCGCCGGTTCGTACCCATATCCGCAGCAGGTCTCCAAGGTAAAGAGCCTCTAGTCGATAGACTAATGTAGGTAAGGGAAGTCGGCAAATTGGATCCGTAACTTCGGAATAAGGATTGGCTCTGAGGAGCGGGGCGCGTCGGGCTTGTTAGGGAAGCGGGTTTGGCTAACGTGCCGGGCCTGGGCGAGGTGAACGATGTTTCGGGGATTTGGAGGCTGCGCGTTCGCGTGTAGTTTTCTTTTTTTCGTGCGTCGCAGATCCGAGCTCGGTCCCGTGCCTTGGCCTCCCGCGGATCTTCCTTGCTGCGAGGCTTCCTTGGCGGTTCGCGCCGTCTTGGTCGTTCTCTTCGGCCGCCATTCAACGCTCAGCTCAGAACTGGCACGGACTAGGGGAATCCGACTGTCTAATTAAAACAAAGCATTGCGATGGCCCTCGCGGGTGTTGACGCAATGTGATTTCTGCCCAGTGCTCTGAATGTCAACGTGAAGAAATTCAAGCAAGCGCGGGTAAACGGCGGGAGTAACTATGACTCTCTTCCTTGCCTGAGTACGAGCCGGCTGGGGGAGAGCCCGCTTTGGGTGATCCTCCGCGCTCGCCGGTCGTGGCTGACATGGCACCTTTGTCGCCAGCTCAGGCTTCCCCTCGCGCCCGAACATCGGGCCGTTGGAGTGCCGCGTATGGCAACCACGAGGATGCGATACTCCGGCTTATCCCGGTAGTGGAGCAGATTCGTGGCTTCGGTGCGGATCGTCTTGTCGAGGTGGCCGTAGGCTGCCTGGAGGGACGGGATGTCGCCGAGGGCTGCTGTGCGTGGCTCCGGCGAGTGTTTCCGCCGCCTCCGCCTAGGCGCCCTCGTGTTCCGCCACGGGGTCCCCCCCTTCGTAGGGTGCCGAAGAAGTGCCTCAGGCGCCGGGAGTATGCCCGCGTACAGCGGCTCTTCAGAACAGCGATGGGAAGGGCCGCCAAGGAAGTACTGGATGGGGCCGTTGAGGAGCAGGTCCCCGGTGTCGAGGCTATGGCCGAGCACTGGGGTCCTTATGTCTCTCAACCGTCCGTGGAAGTCCCTCCGGTGCATCGGGTCCGTCCGCGGCCCGACCTTGAGTACGTGTGGTTCCCGGTGACCTGTGAGGAGGTCGAGGGGGTGACTATCCCCCTCGCTTCGGCACCAGGGGTGGATGGTGTTACTGCGAGGCAGTGGCGTGCCGTTCCGTCGAGTGTCAAAGCCCTCTTCTTCAACATCGTCCTTGCTCGGGGTGCATTCCCCGGGGAGCTGTTGGTGAGTAGAACCGTGTTCGTGCCAAAGAAATCCGGGGCACTGCTGCCGTCGGACTTTCGGCCGATTAGCATCGCGTCGGTCGTGGTCCGCCATCTGCATAAGGTCCTTGCGCGACGACTGCGCGAGGGGAACCTTGTGGATGAGAGGCAGCGGTGTTTCGACGACGGCTGCGCGGAAAACATCTCCGCGCTGGCTGCGCTGTTGGAGGATTCGAGGCGTAACCTCAGGGAGCTGAATGTGGTTTCCCTTGACGTTGCCAAGGCCTTCGACAGTGTCAGCCACGGAGCGATCCGGGCCGTGTTGGTGCGGGCCGGTCTACCTCCGGGTTTCGTGAGTTACGTGGCCCGGACGTACGCCGACAGCTTGACGATGTTTGAGGTTGGGGGTGCTCGATCGGAGCGAGTGCGCGTCAGCAGGGGGGTGCGGCAGGGTGACCCGCTGTCCTCCCTGTTGTTCTGTCTCGTGGTTAACGAGGTGTTGGGGTCGGTTCCCGTCGACGTCGGGTACGACATGGGTGGTCGTCGCGTGGGCGCGCTGGCGTACGCGGACGACATCCTCCTCATCGCGGCTTCCAGGCACGGCATGCGAATCGCACTCCGGAGGGTCGAGGATGAGGCGCGGGTTCATGGGCTCTCGTTCAATGCCGCCAAGTGTGCGGCGCTGTCCATAGTGCCTGCCGGCAAGCAGAAGAAGTACAAGGTTCTGGTCGACGCCCAGTTCCACCTGTCGGACGGGGCTGCCGTAAAGCAGCTTTCGCCGACTATGGAGTGGCGATATCTGGGTGTCGATTTCAGGCCGGTAGGACCGAAGCGAGC
>CAXHKB010000086.1:70000-72500 GCA_964017025.1 Stenichneumon culpator
AAAAATAATGAAAAAAAATCTCATCGATTGTAAATGACGTTGACACACTTGGTTCGTCATTTTATAAATATTTTCATAAGTATACTCGTTGAATCGTAAGTTTTTAGCATCCGATCGGTCGAAGTCCCGTCCTCTCGTAGAGTATTCACTCGCAGCTAACACTCTCGATCGGTCGACGCCCGAGAGTTCTACGAGAAGAACGACTCGGCCGTCGTCCGATCGGTCGATGCGCGACTATGTACGAAAAAAAAAATAATGAAAAAAAATCTCATCGATTGTAAATGACGTTGACACACTTGGTTCGTCATTTTATAAATATTTTCATAAGTATACTCGTTGAATCGTAAGTTTTTAGCATCCGATCGGTCGAAGTCCCGTCCTCTCGGAGAGCATTCACTCGCAGCTAACACTCTCGATCGGTCGACGCCCGAGAGTTCTACGAGAAGAACGACTCGGCCGTCGTCCGATCGGTCGACGCGCGACTATGTACGAAAAAAAAAATAATGAAAAAAAATCTCATCGATTGTAAATGACGTCGACACACTTGGTTCGTCGTATTATAAATATTTTCATAAGTATACTCGTTGAATCGTAAGTTTTTAGCATCCGATCGGTCGAAGTCCCGTCCTCTCGGAGAGCATTCACTCGCAGCTAACACTCTCGATCGGTCGACGCCCGAGAGTTCTACGAGAAGAACGACTCGGCCGTCGTCCGATCGGTCGACGCGCGACTATGTACGAAAAAAAAAATAATGAAAAAAAATCTCATCGATTGTAAATGACGTCGACACACTTGGTTCGTCGTATTATAAATATTTTCATAAGTATACTCGTTGAATCGTAAGTTTTTAGCATCCGATCGGTCGAAGTCCCGTCCTCTCGGAGAGCATTCACTCGCAGCTAACACTCTCGATCGGTCGACGCCCGAGCGTTCTCCGAGAAGAACGACTCGGCCGTCGTCCGATCGGTCGACGCGCGACTATGTACGAAAAAAATAAATAATGAAAAAAAATCTCATCAATCGTAAATGACGTCGACACACTTGGTTCGTCATTTTATAAATATTTTCATAAGTATATTCGTTGAATTGTAAGTTTTTAGCATTCGATCGGTCGACGTCGCGTCCTCTCGTAGAGTATTCACTCGCAGCGAACACTCTCGATCGGTCGACGCCCGAGCGTTCCGCGAGAAGAACGACTCGGCCGTCGTCCGATCGGTCGACGCGCGATCTCGAAAAATAAGTAAATAAAATATTATTCGATAAATTTTGCTTACATATGATTCTAATAATTAAATAACTATTATTCAACTCGTTTAATCATTAAATTCTAATATTTTATATATCCGATCGGTCGATAGTCGATCCGAAGAAAATTTATATTCTCTATAATATCGTTAAAAATGAGTAAATTGACAAAGTATATATTTAGTTTAATCGAAAATAATGTTTGCAGTAATTATTATTGACGATTATTGCTCGGTTTCATTGTTTTTACATGTTTCGAAGAGCGCTCGCACATCGTTCAGAGTCCGAGCGCGCGGATGCCTCCCGGCCCGCTCAACGCTGTTTCGTCCCCTTTGAATAGCGTGGTTAAGACCATCCGTTACCGCTCGGCAGGCGCCCGAGCTGGTTACTATAAGGGAGGCGAAGCATCGGTGCTACCGAGCGACGCGAGACTCTCGTTCGATGAACTGGTAGTACAGAGTTGGTGTATAAAATATATTACGCAGCATTACCACGGGTCGGTGTCTTTGACCGAATGGCTCTTATGTGGTACACGCCCTAGGCGCTTTACATTATTGTATACACAACAATATGTATTATACTGAGCATCGACTCACCCAATTCCGGGCGAGAATACAAGTATGAAAAAGAAAATTCATACGAAACGAAACACGAAAGTATCGAAAGAGATACAGCTTGGTCGCTGAGAAAAAATATTCTAGCGTCAAGAGTAGCAAACGAGAATGTTTGACCGAGATAGGCGGATTCGCACAAAATTTGTGTGTGTTTTCAAATAAGAGAAAAAGAGAGGTGTTTGGTGCAATCCGTATAGCCGAGTTTCGAAGTCTTCGACACAAACGCGAAGATCTTCTTAGCTGAGCAAAAAGTAAAGAAAAGTATATTGTATAAAAGTAAAAACGAACAAAATTGTTCGAGAAAATGAAAAAAAGTGTGTGTCTCTCGCCGCGCTTTAGATACGATGCCGCGTCGCAAGACTCTGGTATATGATATCCGCGGGAGAGTACAACGGACACACTGTGAGAGAGAAAAACACGAAGAGAGGAATTGTGCAGAGGAAGAAGAGAGAAGATTGTTAAAGAGTTTTTGTATTTTACACGAACGGTAGAATTCGGATGGTGGTTCGCGTCTTTTAGTCGCATTCTCATTTCATCTCTCAACCGTTATATGCCGTGTTACAACGAAAAAAATATAAATCTTGGAAACGTATCTCTCTCTCTCCTCTCTGCCTCTCGAGAGAGCTATCTCGTACACACGT
>CAXHKB010000086.1:80000-85000 GCA_964017025.1 Stenichneumon culpator
TTTCTTATACACTAGTTGTCCCTATCTACTGGCGATCGAGCATGCGGGTAATGGGGGTCACCCCATCCGGGGATGAGTGCCGGAGTAGCCGTAACGAAGGCACGTTACCCCGGGTGGTCCCACACGCCTGTATGCTCCATTATGGGCATCAGCAGGCGTCTCATAGCTGGTTGATGTCAAGTCTTGAGCCACCCTTCCAGAAGGTGATCTTCGGACACCGGGTGATCGCTGTTTCCACAGATTGGCTCAAGGCGGTCCGATCCCTCTCTTGGGGGTAGTTCGGGTTGTTCCCGTCTCTTGGCGGGCTGGGGGTTGCTGGGGGCCCTTCTGGGGTGTCGGATCTGACACATGGTGCCGAGAAATGTCGGGAGAACACACCTCGGATGCATCCTGTGCTGTTATAGTCTCGATGCAAATGACGAATCGACTTATGCCGACACTCACGTGCAGGAGTCCCCCTCGCCCTTGGTCTTAAGAGTGACGGGTGCGGCGCGTGCTGCACTCATTAGAAATCGGACTTTGTCCTGCGCGCCAACGGGCGCGCGGGGCTTGGTGCATGGAACGACTTTACATGCACCAAATTCCCACCCATCCATTCAACTTCCTTCCACCCCTTTGGGCGGTCTCCAGCGGCGGCCTCTCCCATCCCTTCGGGGGTGGGAAAAGTCGACGTCAAAGACCGCGAAACCCCAACCGGGCCCTGCGCTGTCGATGTCTTTGGATATCGATGGTGACGGAAC
This sequence comes from Stenichneumon culpator, assembly GCA_964017025.1. Classification (NCBI taxonomy): domain Eukaryota; kingdom Metazoa; phylum Arthropoda; class Insecta; order Hymenoptera; family Ichneumonidae; genus Stenichneumon; species Stenichneumon culpator. The sequence continues at coordinate 80,741 of CAXHKB010000086.1, forward strand.
CGGGGGGTCTACTAATCATTTTATTATTTCAGGCTCTCTCTTTTCAGGTGCGGTTTCAGGCCGTTGCGCCTCGGGCGACTCGTTGCGTATCTGGTTTCGCTTCGTGTCGTCTCGTCCGCTTCGGCCTGTCTCCGATACTAATCTGTTTTCTTTTCCACAGGTCCCCCCATCCACCCCTAGCGGTCTCCAGCGTCGGCTTCTCCCATCCCCTCGGGGAGGGGAAAAGGCGACGTCAATGACCGCGAAACCCCAACCGGGCCCTGCGCTGTCGATGTCCCGGGGCATCGATGGTGACGGAACCGGGGGTATACTAATCTATTTTTATTTTTCCAGGTACTAATCTTTTATTTTCAGATTTTCAGGCTTCGGTTCAAATCGTTTCGTCCTGTTCGATCCGCTGCGTTTTCTGTATCGCTTCGCTTCGACTCGTCACGTTTCGTTTGTTCCGCTTCTGTTTCCTTGATTCCTTGATTCTGTTAGTGCCGTTCGTTTCGTTCCGTTCACGCGTTCGTCGGCTCTGTTTGAATCGTCTACTCGTCGTTTCGTTTCGTGTTGACTCGCTAGACTCGACCCGCTTCGTCTCGACCCCCCTTTTATCCTTCTTTTCTCTTTTCTTGCTTTTTCTTCTTTACTTCTTCTCCTGAGTTCCCTCGTTCTTTGTATTTTCTTGTCCTCGTTCCCTCGCTTCCTGCTCCCTTAAAGAAGCAAGAATGTTTTCTAGAGAAAGATCACGTTCTTGTTTCTTATGTGTGTGTGTATGTGTGAATGTGTGTGTGTGGGTATGACTGTGTTTCGTGTGTGCGTGTTAGTGTGTGTGTATGTGTTTCCCTCTTTCCTTTCTTTTTCCTTTTCCCGTCCCCTCGTTCCTTGCCTACTGTCTGTCTTGTCTTTTACTTAATACTTTTATTTTAATTAATATTTACCTATTATATTATATATTTAATATATTTTAGTAGTATTGTCTAATTTGTTTATGCGCATGCCGCTACAAGCCTAACCCTAACACTAACACTACGCTTTATAAATATATATATATACATATATATACGTACTAACACGATTAACACGATTATCAACTTTTAACTTTAATAACGTGCATACTAATACACTAATACACTAATAAATAAAAATAAATTATCCTATAATTGTGCACGCTTCATTTTTAATACGCTCTTATCTTTCCTTACAGACGGGCCCACTGACGCGACTCAGCGCCCCCCCTAGGCTAAGCTCGATCGACGTGGCGAGGGCCTCATGGCAGGAAGGGGTAATTTGTCCTGTTCCAAGCGTGGCGGTTAGGGCGGTTGGGGGCCCCCGACACCGTATAAATTCTCCCGGGTGGGGCAAGACGGCGCTGCACCACCGTGTGAATTTTCTTTCCGTCGTTACTCGTGGGAACACAAATGAAATCTCTGAAAAACCTGAGTGAATGTGACCGTGTGAATGGACGTAGGAGTGTCCGCCTGGCCGAGCAAGGGCAACCAGGCGCGGCACAAGTGGGAGTTGCTGACACCGTCGCGAGGCCGCACACCCGTGCCGCTGCGAGGGGGTTGACGGCTTCTCAGCCTGCATCCGCTCATCGGGGTCCACCCCCTTGCGGTCCCACGGGTGTCGCTGGCCGAAGACGCCTCGGCAGTCAGGGAAATGTTCTCGGCCTTCGTGCCGTCAATGTCGTTTTGGAACGGTGCGATAGTTCTGCGGCCCGGTCGACTGGACCCTCAGCATCAGGACCCCCCCTTAGATCCGCGACTCTCGGGCTCCGCGTAGCCCGCATCATCATCGACAGGTGTGACGGAACTGCAGCCGCCGTGGCTGAACGCGAACAGGTTAGAACCGCGAACGCGACCCACCCCCATGATGTCATCCCGCCCAACGACCCCAACAATGACCCCAACAACATCGATCCCAACCCCAACCCCAACGACGATCCTATCCGTACAACGGGTATCAGGATCCTGCAGCTGAACATGAGGCGTTCAGAGGCAGTAACTGGTGAGGTGCGTACGCTCGTAAAGCAAAAGCATCTTGACATCCTGTTATTGCAGGAACCGTATGTCAAGAAGCTGGATGCGAGCCACACCTTCTTCGGACTAGGGACTGCGGTACAGGTAGCAGCTGTCCGCACTGAAAGAGCCTGGGCTGCCGTTGCTCTTTGCAACCCGGCCTTTCAGATGATCTTCGTCTCGCAGCTCAGCACTGCCCACTGTGTATGTGCGGAAGTGCGAGCTCCCGGCTTCTCGTTTTACGTCGTCTCGCACTATTTTCAGTTCAGAGACGACATCGAGTTGCACCTCAGACACCTCGATAAGGTGCTTCGTGCTCTGAGGGGGAAGAGACTTCTTATTGCGTTAGATGCGAACGCGAGGTCGTCTCTGTGGGGTCCACAGGAGACTGACGAGCGTGGTGCCCAGCTGGAGGAACTCATTCGAGCCTTCGGTCTGGACATTGTCAACGAGGCTGGTCAGCAGGCCACCTTCTGGACCCCGACCGGTGAGTCATTCATCGACGTCACTCTGGGGTCGCCCTCCATGTCCCGATTCATCAGGGACTGGAAGGTGAGGGTGGACTGGTCTACCAGCGATCATAGGGCGCTGGATATCAGACTGGGGATCCCAAAGGTCGCAAGGAATGATCGGCGAAGCGGGACCTGCCGGTTCAACACTCGTCGGGCTGACTGGGACCGCTTTGCCGAGATCTTGGGCGCTCTCTCGGGAGCTAGGCTGGAGGGACTCGCTCTGGATTCGGCGGAAGATGTGGAAGTAATGGCTGAATCTCTCACAGGAGTGCTCACGGAGACCTGTGTCGAGACGATGCCGCGCAAGGTCCGATTCAGGAAGTCAAACCCGTGGTGGACTGCGGAGTTGACAAACCTGAAGAAGACCGTGTATAGGAAAATGCGGGCATACCAGAGGGTAAGAGCGCAGCCTGAACGCCTGGAAAAATTGCAGGAGTACCGCTCTTCTTTGCGGTACTACAGCAAACAGGTGAAAAGGACAAAGCGTGAAAGCTGGAAGAATTTCGTCACGTCGCACGGCAACGAGGAGCCCTGGGGCTTCGTATACAAGCACCAGGCGGACAAACTCCGAGTTGAGAAAGTGCTTAGCACTATCCGGCTTGGCGAAAATTCTACCATGGACATGGGAGAAACCGCCAGCGGCCTTCTGGATGTCCACGTTCCGGACGATCGAGAAGAGGACGACACCCCCTGGCAACGAGAAGTGCGTGCCATGGCGGAAGTTGTCCCCGAGACTGCGGAAGCCGCCGCCTTCACCGCGGCTGCGGTGAAGGCTGAAGTACGCAGCTTCGCCAACGGCAAAGCCCCGGGCTCCGACCTCATCGAGGTCGAAGTACTGAAGAAGGCTGTTGCCGTTATCCCCGATCAGTTCGTCCGACTTTTCAACGGGTGCCTTCAGTGGGGGGTCTTCCCCACGGCCTGGAAGGAGGGCTCTCTCCGGGTACTCCTGAAGGGCGAAGATAAGGACGTGAAGGACCCGAAATCCTACAGGCCCATCTGCCTCCTCTCCGTGATAGGGAAACTTTTCGAGAAATTGATAAGGAGGAAGCTCGCGAGGTTGATGGATGGCGGAGGCATCTCTCGTCGACAGTTCGGCTTTGTCCCGGGCAGATCGACGGAAGATGCGATCACGGAGCTGCGCGACATGGTGGACGCCTCGCAGGCGACTTACACTGTCGGGCTGCTCTTCGACATAGCCGGTGCTTTCGACAACGTGTGGTGGCCCCTTGTCCTTAGGAGCCTCGGTCAACGAGGATGCCCTGCGAACGTCTATAGGGTGCTGCAAAGCTACTTTAGCGGACGCAGGGTTAAGATTTCGTGGGGGGATGAAGAGGTCTCCAAGCGTGCCACAAGAGGCTGTCCACAAGGTTCTGTGCTCGGTCCGGCATGCTGGAACCTCATGTTCGACGATCTCCTCTCCCAACTGGATAACCTGTTCCCCGAAAGCTTCGTTGCCTACGCGGACGATCTTCTCGTCCTCGTGAAGGGTGAGTCGCGGCGGGAACTAGAGGTCAGGGGACAGGAGGTAGTCGATTTTATAGTAGAATGGTGCGGAAAGGCCAAACTCGAGCTCTCGGCGCGCAAGACGGAGGCTATCCTCCTGAAGACCGTCTGGGTTCGGAGGGCGCCTATAGGGAGGAGAGGAGGAGACCGTCCCGATAGACAACCCCGCGCGCAAACGAAGCCAAACTTGGCACGTAGGTATCCGACCATTAGAATCGCGAATACTCCGATCCCCTTTAAAA
>CAXHKB010000086.1:97500-110000 GCA_964017025.1 Stenichneumon culpator
TAAGGGAAGTCGGCAAATTGGATCCGTAACTTCGGAATAAGGATTGGCTCTGAGGAGCGGGGCGCGTCGGGCTTGTTAGGGAAGCGGGTTTGGCTAACGTGCCGGGCCTGGGCGAGGTGAACGATGTTTCGGGGATTTGGAGGCTGCGCGTTCGCGTGTAGTTTTCTTTTTTTCGTGCGTCGCAGATCCGAGCTCGGTCCCGTGCCTTGGCCTCCCGCGGATCTTCCTTGCTGCGAGGCTTCCTTGGCGGTTCGCGCCGTCTTGGTCGTTCTCTTCGGCCGCCATTCAACGCTCAGCTCAGAACTGGCACGGACTAGGGGAATCCGACTGTCTAATTAAAACAAAGCATTGCGATGGCCCTCGCGGGTGTTGACGCAATGTGATTTCTGCCCAGTGCTCTGAATGTCAACGTGAAGAAATTCAAGCAAGCGCGGGTAAACGGCGGGAGTAACTATGACTCTCTTAAGGGAGAGGAAGGGGGGGGGAGGGGAGGAAGGGAACCGGCTTCTCCGGTCTCGGGGAGTGACGCCCCCGCCTCCCGAGTCTCAAGCCCCACCTGGTGCCCTCAGCCCAGGTGGTGCACGTGCCAACTGTGCGGTCGGGTGTCGGCTCGCCGCTGTTTTGGCGGTGAGTCGCCAGCCGCTGACGCAGCTCTGGCTGTGGCCCGGTACCGGTAGGAAGTTACTACCGGTGGGCGTTGTGACCCGTTCGCCCCGGTACGCCCGGGTGGGGGGTCGGGTAGATAGTGTGGGTGCGCCGGGTACCCGTCTGGTGCCCGGCGGTCGCCGCGTATGTGTGCGGCGTATGTGTGACCGGCTTGTTTTGGGCTATGAGTGGATCTGAACGTGAAAAGTTGCGGGAGGTATAGGTTTTTTTTAAATGGAAACAGTTGATTTAAGCGCAGCCTCGGACGCGGGCGGCACCGATCCCCGGTCGCCCGTGGGGGGTTTACCCGTTGAAGAACGGGGGATCATTGGTGATGAACGGGCCGGTAATAGGTTGAATGAGCTGGTTATTGATGTGCCGCTTGCGGAGGGAGCGGCGCGGTATTGTGAAGTGTGTGTGAGGGGGAATCAGCGGCGCGGGTTCCTTAGTTTGAAAGATTTGGTAGGGCATTTGAGTGAGCAGCACCGGCAGGTCCGCATTTCGTTGAGATGCAGCCAGTGTGGAAGGCATTTTCCGGGGTTAAGGAATTGGAACGGGCATAAGAACCGTTGCAGAGGACCCCGCGTCGTTGATCAGGGGGGGCTAGAGTTTAGGTGCGATGCTTGCGGCAGGTCTTTCCCGACGCAAAGGGGGCTCTCACAGCATGAGCGGTGGGAGCACCCGGCGCGGCGGAACTTAGCTAGGCAGAGAGAGTTGGAGGGGGGGAGGGGTGGTCTACCTGGTAGGCCACTCAGTGTTTGGACACCCGAAGAGGTGGAGCGTTTACGCGAGTTAAATGAGATTTATAAGAATCATAGGTTCCCTAATAAGGAACTACAGAGATTTTTCCCGGGAAGGACCTGCAAGCAAATAGGTGATAAGCGGAGAGGACTGGCACCGGTTCCCCAACCGGTGCCGGTCGTCGACGTATTAGCTGTAAGGGAGGCTGACGAGGACGGGGTGGCTACGAGTCAGGGGGTAGTTGGGGAGGGGGGTGGCGACTGGGGGCGCGAGGGGGACAGGGACGTGGGTTCCTCTCCCCCTCCTTCCCCCGGCGTAGAGGGGATGGGGGCAGTTGGGCAGGGGGGTGCGCGGGGTTTGGATGGCGGTAGGGAGGGTGAGGGGGAGGGGGGAGTTGGTCCCCCTCCCCCTCCTTCCCCCGTCATGGGGGGTGAGGGGGTTGAGGTCGTTGGGGGGGAGAGGGTTGGGGATGGGGGGGTGGGGGGGTTGAGGGAGTGGAAGAGAGCGTTGTCGGCGGCGATAGAGAGTGTAGCCATCCCTGAATCGGCAGCCTTCGCTGCGAGCTCTGGGAGATACCTGCGCCTGATGAGTAGAGTCAATAATGAAAGACCCGGTTTGTTGGGCGATCTGCTTGACGGGTTCGTGGCGACGCGGTTGCCGCGGTTGTTCCACGGTGAGGCGCGCCGGCCGGCACGTGCTGTCCCCGTAGCTAATCGACGAGCTCCGGGGGTGGTGGCCAATGCCGGTCGGCGGCAGGACCGGGAGCCTCGGCGCCCGCCTAACCACGATGCACGCAAGCGGTTCGCCTACGCACGGTGTCAGGAATTGTATAGGGAATGCCCTAGTAGATTAGCAGAGTTAGCCGTCAAGGGGGATTTCTCCTTCGCAGATGTGAGGAGGGATCCCCCTGAGACGGGGGAGATTAGGGAGTTGTATGGCGCGCTGTGGGGTATCCCAGGGCCGTTAGATGTAAGGTATGATGAAGCGATTGTAAGTGAGGAGGTGGATGTGCGTGTGTACTTTAGGCCGATTACGCCTAAGGAAGTTAAGGATAGGATAGCTAGAATTAAGGGAGATTCGGCCCCCGGTCTTGACGGGGTTAGAAAGTCGCATTTGTGTAAAGCGGGAGTTGTGGAGCTTCTCTCCCAGCTCTTTAATCTGTTGATTAGGGAGTCCCATTTTCCTTCCGGGTGGAAGGAAAATCGGACGACCTTGATCCCGAAGCAGGGTAAAGACCCTCGGGACGTTAAGAACTGGCGGCCGATCACGATTAGTTCTATGGTAGCTCGGGTATTTTCGGGTATTTTGGACTCGCGTTTGCGAGGGTTTGTCGAGCAGAATCCACGCCAGAAGGGTTTTACCTCTGAGAATGGATGCTGCTCGAACATCCTCATTTTGAACGAAGTAATGGCGAGAATGAAGTCAGGGGAAGGGGGGGTGGTATCGGTTCTCGACGTTGCGAAAGCGTTCGACACCGTTCCACATTCGTGTTTAGGGCCAGCGTTGGCAAGGAAGAAAGTGCCCGAGCACATTAGGGATTTAGTGTGTAGTATGTACGAGAACTGTAAGACCTCTGTGAAAGGTCGGGATGGGAATGTTGACGTAGAGTTAAGAAGGGGGGTGAAGCAGGGTGACCCTCTGTCGCCCTTGCTGTTTAATTTAGCGATAGATTATTTGTTAGAAGAGTTGGGTAGGGAGACGCGGGGTATTAGGCTAGGGGCGTCGAATGTGTCGGTAATGGCCTTTGCGGATGATATTGTTTTGATTGGAGAAAGCCGTAATGAGGCTCAGAATCAGATAAGTAGGGTAGCGGGGTTCCTCGAGAGGCTCGGAATGAGTCTCTCGGCGGACAAGTGCTTGACTTTCGAGATATGCGCAAAGGCCAAGACCTGGTATGCGAGGGATCCGGGCTTGATGGTCGGGGGCGTGGGTGTCCCCGCCGCGGGGCCGGAGGACACTCTGCGTTACCTGGGCGTCAAGTTCGGACCCTGGAGGGGGCTGCTGAAGGGTGCGGAGGTTCCAACTATTTTGGGGGCTGTGGCGAACACAGGGAGGCTGAGGCTCAAGCCTGTCCAGAAGGTTGATCTACTCCGGGTGTACGTCCTGCCCCGGTTTGTCTACTCCTTGGCGGCAAATCGGCCGGCGGCCGGTACACTCCGGATGCTGGATCAGCAGATCAGACAGGTGGTGAAGGCTATGTTGCACCTGGTTTCGTCGACAGTCACCGGGTTGTTTTATACACCCCAAGCCCAGGGGGGCTTGGGGTTGATTAGGTTTGAGAACGTGATACAGTTAGCTGCGATAAAGACGCATGTTAAACTAAAGGAATCTCCGGACCCTATCATGCAGTATATTAGGGGGGTGGGGGGCGCCGAGCGGGAGGCGCAGAAGAGTGCGCGGGCGTTGGGCTGTCGTCGGCTGCCGGAAGATGTGGAAGAATTGGACGCAGTGAAGAGGAGGGTGAAAGCGGCGGCGGTGGAGGAATGGCAGCAGCGACCGTGTCAAGGGAAGGGTGTGAGGGTGTTCAGGAAGGACAAGATAGGGAATAAGTGGTTAGGGGATGAAAGGCTCCTCAAGGGCTCGCGGTACATTGACGGGCTGCGGCTGAGGACGAACACCTTCGGCACGAGGGTAGTGTTAAGTAGGGCCACGAGAGGATTGGATGTAAGGTGTAGAAGGTGTTTGTCCCAGCCGGAGACCCTGGGTCACGTAATTGGGGGGTGTATTTATACGAAGCCGGCCAGAATTAGAAGGCACGACGAAATTAAAAATTTTATTGCTGAGAAGGTTGCGGTCGAGCATGCCGTTATGGTAGAGCCGACGTTTAATATAAATGGGGAGTTAAAAAAGCCGGACTTGGTGGTGGAGATGGGGTCTGACCTCGTCGTGGCGGACGTAACTGTCCGCTTCGAGAACGGGTCATATCTCAGCTCCGCTGCCAAGGAGAAGGTGCAGAAGTACCGCGAGACCGCTGAGGTTCTTAGGTTAAGGTTAGCTAAGGAGACTTGCACTGTCCTGCCGATAGTAGTTGGTAGCAGGGGGGCGATGCCATTTGGCACGCAACGTAATTTAAAAAGGTTGGGTTTGTCGAATCGAGATTTGCTGACCGTGTCGCTGATAGCGTTGCGGTCGTCAATCGAGATTGCAAATTCCTTCCTTGATGGATAGTCGGCGCGGAGGGTGCAAGTGGGCTTGCGTCTGGTCCTTCGGCTGGGCGCAGCTCTAGAGTAGTTATACGTAGTATGTAAGGAGCTCGCCCCGGTCGCTCGTCGGTACGCCTGTGTACAAACGAGAGACCGGGCGATGCGAGTCGGACGGCGGCCCTGCTCCTGCGGGGTTAGCCGCGGCGGCAGAGCCGAGCACTTGCGCTCGGGTGGAGACCTCCAAGCGGTTTTCCCTGGTAACACCCCCCTTCTGGGGGTGGCTAACGTCCACAAATCACTCTTAGAGAGTGGACTCTGCTTTGTTTTGTTTGTAATTTTTCCAGGCTCGTTCCGAGGGCCCTTGGCAGTGGTTTCGCGCGGTATTATTACCGCGGTTGTGTTGTGGTCATATTGGTTATGACGCTGTTTGTTTGTTTTTGAGAGATTATATAATCGAGTCACTTAGAGTAGTGTACCCAACGGGGGGGTTAAGCCCCGGAAGTCTAGCGTGAGAGGGCCGCCCACGGCGGCGCCGGCTTCGCCGGCGTCAGCCGTGGTCGGACTCGTAGCTACAGGTCATAGCCAAATGCCTCGTCATCTAATTAGTGACGCGCATGAATGGATTAACGAGATTCCCACTGTCCCTATCTACTACCCGCAGGGTGGTTGGGTGTGCGTCACCGAGCTGGTGTGGTCCGCTACACATGTGCTCGGTCGCCGCCCGTCCTACGGGGAGTAGCGACCCCGCGGTGCCGAGCTCGGGTACCCGCAGGAGAACTCGTAGGGGGTCTGGGTTCTTTGCACGGCAAGTGCTCCTGGTCAACCAGTTTTTACTGGGGGTCCGGGTTCTTTGTTACGCAAATGCTCCCGGTCAACCAATTTCCTGAATTCATCTGGGTACCTCGAGAGACTTGTCGGGGGGAGGTCCGGGTTCTTTGCTTGGCAAATGCTCCTGGTCGACCAGCCGTGTGTTTCTCGAGGTGCGACGCGGCCTCGGCCGTTTTACGTTGCCAGCCCCCGGCTGGCAACAAATTGAACGCAGTACAAAATCCAGTTATCTGGTCAGCGAGACTCGGACAGCAAAGGGGCTCGTATTAGGCCCAGTACCGAGAAACGCTGGTATAGACGCAACGGTCTCGGAAGAATAAGAGCCGTCGCGTCGACTTTTTGTGTACCCCGGAAAACTTGTCGGGGGGAGGTCCGGGTTCTTTGCTTGGCAAATGCTCCTGGTCGACCAGCCGCCTGTTTCTCGGGGTGCGACTCCAAGGGAGTCTTTTGTTTGCGTGTGGGACGGGTCAGCCCGTCTAACCGCAGTTCGTACAGGTCTGTGTACAATAATGGGTCTCGCTGCGGCGAGGCCCCGTCACGAAAGTGACTAGACATTCTGCGGTGGCGGAGATATGTCTTGACGTGCTTCAGGTTTCGCTCGTAGCGGAGCCTGTCACGTTTTTGCGATGACATTCTGCTCTATGCAGAAATGTCGACTTTTGTGTACCCCGCGAGACTCGTCGGGGGGAGGTCCGGGTTCTTTGCTTGGCAAATGCTCCTGGTCGACCAGCCGCCTGTTTCTCGGGGTGCGACTCCAAGGGAGTCTTCTGTTTGCGTGTGGGACGGGTCAGCCCGTCCAACCGCAGTTCGTACAGGTCTGTGTACAATAATGGGTCTCGCTGCGGCGAGGCCCCGTCACGAAAGTGACTAGACATTCTGCGGTGGCGGAGATATGTCTTAACGTGCTTCGGGTTTCGCTCGTAGCAGAGCCCGTCACGTTGTGCGACGACATCCTGCTTTATGCAGAAATGTCGAGGTGCGTCCCCCAACGTACGTTGCCTAAGGAAACAAGGAAGTCTCGCGATGGTATTTGTGCGTCTGAAAACCGAGTGGACTCTCAAATCAGGTCGAGCCGAGCGTAAGCGAGGCAGGCCCCCCCCAGTTGAGAGATGGCTCGGTGAATAGGACGCTGGCCAGAGCGGGCTTCCCCGAAGGTGACGGCGTTGGGATGAGTGAAGAAAGCCGAGGCTTGATGGTTTGACCCTGGGGGGGGCTAACCAGAGAGCTGAGGTGCGAAGCCCCTGGCCCAGGGAGTGCCAAAATTTTTGGCCACTGTCTGCCCCGGGGGTAAGCCGCTCCACTCAAAAACTTTGCGATGCCGTTGGACATGTCCATACGGCTGTAGGTTCAAAAATCCAGTTATCTGGTCAGCGAGACTCGGACAGCAAAGGGGCTCGTATTAGGCCCAGTACCGAGATACGCTGGTTACCCATATCCGCAATAGGACCTAAGCGAAACTCAGTCATGGCTCGTATTAGGCTAAACACTGAGATACGCTGGGCCAAAAACAAATAAAATCCAGTTATCTGGTCAGCGAGACTCGGACAGCAAAAGGGTTTGTATTAGGCCCAGTACCGAGATACGCTGGTTACCCATATCCGCAATAGGACCTAAGCGAAACTCAGTCATGGCTCGTATTAGGCTGAACACTGAGATACGCTGGGCCAAAACAAATCCAAGCGGGATCAAGGTGGCGTGTAGGCCATAGAAATGATAAAAGGAACCAACGAAGAGCTCATCATCTACCCTACCCCGTAGTAACCAAGCGCTGACATGTGGTTCCTACGAACTTCTTGCCATAACGCCATCGATCCACGCTGGTCGGTGAAACTTGATTGTTTAGGCTCGTATTAGGCTATATCTGAGTTCATTGGAAGCGACCCGCGTTGATTGTACTTTGTTACAAGATACCGGGGAACACAGCAACTGCTACGAGTCCAAAATGGCTCTTATGTGGCAAATTCGCTTTGACGGTGGGAGGCTCCGATGGAGCCTTCTGTTTGCGTGTAGAACGGGTCAGCCCGTTATACCGCAGTTCGTACAGGTCTGTGTACAACAATGGGTCTCGCTGCGGCGAGGCCCGTCACAAAAAGTGACTAAATAAATGTTTCAAGTAAACATAAAAGGGGGCCGACACGGCGTGCCCCAGAAATAATAAAATGAAAATGAAACTTGAGCTGGAGAAAGATAGAAAGAAAGGAGGATGGGAGTCGGCTGAGGGCTGAGAGCCGACTCATTTTATTTTTTATTTATTTTATTTAAAAATTACCATTGCAGAAGGTAAATTAGAGTAACGGAAGTAATAGTTAGATTGGGTTGCTTATTACTACAGTAATAAGCAACCAGACCCGCCACTGGGCGGGTATGGCTCGTTGGGCACTTTTGGCAACCACGTGCATTGAGGCACGGGTGCACGGCTCTTCTTTGAGAAAAGTAAATTCAAGAGCAAATGAATGAAGGAGAGAGAGAGAATGAGAATTAGCCTGCCCCGCGGGGCAGGCAGGTCACGTTAAGGTTTTTGGGCCATCAAGGCAAAATCTGGGAATTAACGATGCATGTGCGAGTTCGCTGCACGGGAGTGCGGGACTGCGGTCTCTTCGGCAATAGCCGGCGACCGTGGTTGCCTCGTCGGCAAGTCCAGCGGCTACACCGTAAGTGCCCGGGTAGCGGACAAAGCTCTTGAAGCTTTTAATTATTTTTGTTAATTTTTGCATGTAATGCGCGGCAAAAATGAATGAGTAAAAGAAAGATGGTATGTGCACGGCTCTTTGAGTAAAACTCGAGAGCGAGTGAATGAAGGATAGAGAGAGAATGAGAATTAGCCTGTCCCGCGGGGCAGGCAGGTCACGTTAAGGTTTTTGGGCCATCAAGGCAAAATTCGGGAATTAACGATGCATGTGCGAGTTCGCTGCACGAGAGTGCGGGACTTCGGTCCCTTCGGCAAAAGCCGGCGACTGAGGTTGCCTCTTCGGCGAGTCCAGCGGCTACACCGTAATACTCGGGTAGCGGACGAGCTTGGAGGATTTTACTTTCCTATTTTTCATTTTGCATGAGTAGGCATGCATGGACGATCGGGAAAAGAAGACTGTTTTTGGCCTGCCCTACGGGGCAGGCATTTTACTTTAAGTATTTTGGGCCATAGAGGCAAAATTGAGGTGTAACGGTGCATGCGCGAGTTCGCTGCACGAGAGTGCGGGACTTCGGTCTCTTCGGCAAAGGCCGGCGACTGAGGTTGCCTCTTCGGCGAGTCCAGCGGCTACACCGTAATACTCGGGTAGCGGACGAGCTTGAAGGATTCTACTATTTTCTATTTTATTTGCATGGGTAAGCATGCATGATGGATCGGGAAAAGAAGACTGTTTTTGGCCTGCCCTACGGGGCAGGCATTTTACTTTATACAATTCTGCATGAGAGCGCATGTATGGATTAGAGCGATAGATGATAGTTTTTGGCCTGCCCTACGGGGCAGGCATTTTACTTTATAGAAATTCTGCATGCGAACGCGTGTATGAATGAACGGGAAAAGAAGACTGTTTTTGGCCTGCCCTACGGGGCAGGCATTTTACTTTATATAAATTCTGCATGCGAATGCATGTATGAATGAACGGGAAAAGAAGACTGTTTTTGGCCTGCCCTACGGGGCAGGCATTTTACTTTAAGAGTTTTGGGCTGTTGAGAAATCGAATGAATGAATGAAAGCGAAAGAGGAAGAATGTTGAGCGTGGTTCGCCCGCCTTCAAGGACTTGTCCTTGGAGGCGGGCGAGTCACTTTAAGGAAATTTGGTGTTGGAAGTGATCATAAGATGTCTTACTTAAGCCAACAGGGATACTAATCGTAATTTTTGTATCCACAGACGGGCCAACTGGCGAGAATCAGTGCCCCCCCCAGACTACGCTGTATCGACGTGGCTAGGGTCTCATGGCAGACGGGGGTTAAAAGGTCTGTCTCAAGCGTGACGGCTAGGAAACAGGCAAAGTCCGAAACCGTATCAACTGCCCGGGTGAAGCAAGGCGGCTCTGCGGCACCGTGTGAAATTTAGATCCGACCAAACTCGTGGGAACAAAAATGCAAAATACTGGTAACCTGTATGAATGTGGCGTGAATGCGAGAAGAAGTGTCCGACTGGTGGAGCAAAGGCATCCAGTCGCGGCACTTAATGTGGGAGTTGCTGACTCTGTCGCGAAGCCGTGCACCCGCTCGGCAGCGATGTTGGCGGCTTCTCAGCTCACGCCCATCTGCACGCCCACGGGTAGCACCGGTAGCATCAGAGCTCAGTGTGAAGTTTTCGGCCTTCGTGCCGTCCAAGTTGGTTCGAATACGATGAGGAGTGATAGGCTCGCGGTCCAGACCGCTGGAACGGAGAGCGAGGGACCCCTTAGCACACCCGCGACTCCGGAGCCCCGTGTGGCTCAAGTTGTGCTCGATAGAGAAGCGATAGGCCGCGTAGAAAATAGAGCCGCGATCGCGAACGAGCCCCGAGACCCACCTAATGTTAACATCGACCCGAGGCGTACCATGGGCATTAGAATAATGCAGTTGAACGCGAGGCGTTCGGAGGTTGTAACTGGCGAGATTAGAGAAATCATCAGCCAAAAGCGTCTGGACATCCTGCTATTGCAGGAGCCGTATGTAAAGAAAATAGACGCGGCGCATACTTTCTTTGGATTGGGTACTGCGGCACGAGTTGCCGCAGTACGGAGTGAAAGAGCATGGGCAACCGTAGTGTTGTGTAACCCAGCCTTTCAGATGCTTTTTGTCTCGCAACTCAGCACGACACACTGTGTTTGTGCGGAGGTGCAGACTCCCGGCTTCTCGTTTTATGTCGTCTCGCATTATTTTCAATATCGGGACGACATTGAGATGCATCTTAGGCACCTCGATATGGTACTTCGTAGCCTAAGAGGGAAGAAAGTGGTAGTGGCTTTAGATTCGAATGCAAAGTCGGTTCTGTGGGGAGCACAGGAGACTGACGAGCGAGGAGTCCAGCTAGAAGAACTCATTCGAGTTTTCGGCTTGGACATCCTAAACGATCCTGGTCAACCGGCGACTTTTTGGACTACGAGGGGACAGTCGTACATCGACGTCACCTTGTCGTCGCCTTCCATGTCTCGGTTTGTCAAAGACTGGAAGGTTCGACCGGAGTGGACGACTAGCGATCATAGGGCGCTAGACATCAGGTTGCAAGTGCCAAAGGCTGCAACAGGAGATCGGGTGGCCGGTACTAGTCGGTTCGACACTCGTCGTGCAGACTGGGAACGGTTCACCGAGATTCTAACGGCTCTATCAAGAGATAGGCTAGAGGAACTTGTAGTTGAGTCGGCAAACGACGTAGAGATTTTGGCAACTACTCTCACGAGCGTCCTAACCGACGCTTGTGTCGAGTCGATGCCGCGCAAAAAGCGCTATAGAAAGTCCAACCCATGGTGGACTCAAGATTTGACCAACAGGCGTAGATTGGTCTTCAGGCAGAAACGAGCGTATCAGAGGGAAAGAACGCAGCCTCTACGCCTCGAAAAATTGCAAACGTACCGCACGTCTTTGCGGGAATACAGCAAAGAGGTGAAGAAGGCAAAACGTGAAAGCTGGAGGGACTTTGTCACGTCGTACGGAAACGAGGAGCCCTGGGGTTTCGTATACAAGCACCAGGCGAATAAACTCCGAGTTGAGAAAGTGCTGAGCACTATCCGGCGTGGCGAAGAGACCACAATGGACATGAGAGAAACCGCCAGAGGCCTTCTCGATACGCACGTCCCGGATGATCAGGAGGAGGAAGATAGCCTGTGGCACAGAGTGGTGCGCCAAAGAGCGCAAGAGCCACTCGACACGGAAGACGCTGGAGTATTCACCGAAGGTGAGATGAAGAAGGCGTGCCGTACATTTAAGAACGGCAAAGCTCCAGGACACGATCTCATCGAGGTCGAAGTCCTCAAGAGAGCATGCAGCATAATCCCTGATCAGCTGCTTAGAATTTACAACGCGTGTCTTACTTGGGGAACTTTTCCCACAGCCTGGAAGGAGGGCTCGCTCAGAGTTCTCCTAAAGGGCGAAGACAAAGACGAGAAGGACCCTAAGTCCTATCGTCCGATTTGCCTTTTATCCGTAGTAGGGAAACTACTAGAAAAATTAATAAAGCGGAAAATGAGCAGAGTATTAGAGGAAGGAGTCTCGAGTAGACAGTTTGGCTTTATGCCTGGCAGATCCACAGAGGATGCGATAGTGGAATTGAGAGCTATGGTGGATGAGTCTGAGTCGCAATTTACGATTGCGCTACTCTTTGATATTGCTGGAGCTTTTGACAATGTGTGGTGGCCTATGGTCTTCAAAGAGCTACGCACAAGGCAATGTCCGGCCAATATTTACAAAGTGCTTCAAAGCTACTTTGATAATCGAAAAGTTACGTTGGCATGGGGAGAGGAGAGTGTTTCCAAGCGTGCCACGAAAGGCTGTCCGCAAGGGTCAGTTCTGGGTCCGGCATGCTGGAACATTATGTTTGATTCGCTTCTTCGGGAGCTCGAGGACTTGTGCCCTGACCGATTCATCGCTTATGCGGATGATCTTCTAGTCCTCGTAAGTGGAGAGTCGAGAAGAGAGCTCGAAATCGAGAGCCAGCGAATAGTGGACGCAATTATGAATTGGTCCAGAGATGCAAAGCTCGAACTTTCCGCACGGAAGACGGAGGCTATCCTCCTCAAAACCGTGTGGGTTCGACCTCCACCAGTTGGTAGGCGCGGCGGGAATCGTCCCGACCGCCAGAGAAGGCAGCCAGTTAGGCCAAATTTGGCGAGGAGATATCCGACGATAAGAATAGGAAACGCGACGATCCCGTTTAAAGAATCAGTTAGATACCTGGGCGTCCACTTCGATAGAGAGATGGGAGTAAAAACCCATTGTAGATATTTGCGCGACAAGGTAGCGTCGCTATTCACAAAACTTGGCCGTATGGCTGGATCCGGATGGGGTCTGCGCTATAAGGCGCTAAAGACAGTGTACAGCGGGGTCTTCCTCCCGATAGTAGCTTACGCTGCTGCGGGTTGGGCTGACTTGTGCAATGTACAAGATACTAGGGCTCTTCGCTCTGCACAGCTTATCGCACTAAGAGCAACCACGGCGGCGTACAGGACGGCGTCGTGGGATTCGCTGTG
>CAXHKB010000087.1:0-141862 GCA_964017025.1 Stenichneumon culpator
TGATGGAAAATAGCATCGGGTGGAGACACTCGGATGGGCCTATGGGGCTTTGAAGGGGCGGGTATCCAAAATAAGGCCCAATATCGAGTGCCGCTCTTCGAGGACATATAATTGACTGCCACTCTGAATTAGCGTGTGCCAAATGGCCGATAGGAGCCCTGATATTCAAGATTTTTTTTCCTCCGATTCGCGATTCGATCGAGAGCCGTCTTTCGAGGGCTGTTGCAAAAAAATGGGTCCTACGAAAATTCTTAAAATCGCTCCAAGTATCCGTCATTGTGTCACGAACAAGTACCCTGAACCGTTTTTCTTAACTCCGTCAATAGCTGATGGAAAATAGCATCGGGTGGAGACACTCGGATGGGCCTATGGGGCTTTGAAGGGGCGGGTATCCAAAATAAGGCCCAATATCGAGTGCCGCTCTTCGAGGGACATATAATTGACTGCCACTCTGAATTAGCGTGTGCCAAATGGCCGATAGGAGCCCTGATATTCAAGATTTTTTTTCCTCCGATTCGCGATTCGATCGAGAGCCGTCTTTCGAGGGCTGTTGCAAAAAAATGGGGTCCTACGAAAATTCTTAAAATCGCTCCAAGTATCCGTCATTGTGTCACGAACAAGTACCCTGAACCGTTTTTCTTAACTCCGTCAATAGCTGATGGAAAATAGCATCGGGTGGAGACACTCGGATGGGCCTATGGGGCTTTGAAGGGGCGGGTATCCAAATAAGGCCCAATATCGAGTGCCGCTCTTCGAGGACATATAATTGACTGCCACTCTGAATTAGCGTGTGCCAAATGGCCGATAGGAGCCCTGATATTCAAGATTTTTTTTCCTCCGATTCGCGATTCGATCGAGAGCCGTCTTTCGAGGGCTGTTGCAAAAAATGGGTCCTACGAAAATTCTTAAATCGCTCCAAGTATCCGTCATTGTGTCACGAACAAGTACCCTGAACCGTTTTTCTTAACTCCGTCAATAGCTGATGGAAAATAGCATCGGGTGGAGACACTCGGATGGGCCTATGGGGCTTTGAAGGGGCGGGTATCCAAAATAAGGCCCAATATCGAGTGCCGCTCTTCGAGGACATATAATTGACTGCCACTCTGAATTAGCGTGTGCCAAATGGCCGATAGGAGCCCTGATATTCAAGATTTTTTTTCCTCCGATTCGCGATTCGATCGAGAGCCGTCTTTCGAGGGCTGTTGCAAAAAAATGGGTCCTACGAAAATTCTTAAATCGCTCCAAGTATCCGTCATTGTGTCACGAACAAGTACCCTGAACCGTTTTTCTTAACTCCGTCAATAGCTGATGGAAAATAGCATCGGGTGGAGACACTCGGATGGGCCTATGGGGCTTTTGAAGGGGCGGGTATCCAAAATAAGGCCCAATATCGAGTGCCGCTCTTCGAGGACATATAATTGACTGCCACTCTGAATTAGCGTGTGCCAAATGGCCGATAGGAGCCCTGATATTCAAGATTTTTTTTCCTCCGATTCGCGATTCGATCGAGAGCCGTCTTTCGAGGGCTGTTGCAAAAAAATGGGTCCTACGAAAATTCTTAAAATCGCTCCAAGTATCCGTCATTGTGTCACGAACAAGTACCCTGAACCGTTTTTCTTAACTCCGTCAATAGCTGATGGAAAATAGCATCGGGTGGAGACACTCGGATGGGCCTATGGGGCTTTGAAGGGGCGGGTATCCAAAATAAGGGCCCAATATCGAGTGCCGCTCTTCGAGGACATATAATTGACTGCCACTCTGAATTAGCGTGTGCCAAATGGCCGATAGGAGCCCTGATATTCAAGATTTTTTTCCTCCGATTCGCGATTCGATCGAGAGCCGTCTTTCGAGGGCTGTTGCAAAAAAATGGGTCCTACGAAAATTCTTAAAATCGCTCCAAGTATCCGTCATTGTGTCACGAACAAGTACCCTGAACCGTTTTTCTTAACTCCGTCAATAGCTGATGGAAAATAGCATCGGGTGGAGACACTCGGATGGGCCTATGGGGCTTTGAAGGGGCGGGTATCCAAAATAAGGCCCAATATCGAGTGCCGCTCTTCGAGGACATATAATTGACTGCCACTCTGAATTAGCGTGTGCCAAATGGCCGATAGGAGCCCTGATATTCAAGATTTTGTTTCCTCCGATTCGCGATTCGATCGAGAGCCGTCTTTCGAGGGCTGTTGCAAAAAAAATGGGTCCTACGAAAATTCTTAAAATCGCTCCAAGTATCCGTCATTGTGTCACGAACAAGTACCCTGAACCGTTTTTCTTAACTCCGTCAATAGCTGATGGAAAATAGCATCGGGTGGAGACACTCGGATGGGCCTATGGGGCTTTGAAGGGGCGGGTATCCAAAATAAGGCCCAATATCGAGTGCCGCTCTTCGAGGACATATAATTGACTGCCACTCTGAATTAGCGTGTGCCAAATGGCCGATAGGAGCCCTGATATTCAAGATTTTTTTTCCTCCGATTCGCGATTCGATCGAGAGCCGTCTTTCGAGGGCTGTTGCAAAAAAATGGGTCCTACGAAAATTCTTAAAATCGCTCCAAGTATCCGTCATTGTGTCACGAACAAGTACCCTGAACCGTTTTTCTTAACTCCGTCAATAGCTGATGGAAAATAGCATCGGGTGGAGACACTCGGATGGGCCTATGGGGCTTTGAAGGGGCGGGTATCCAAAATAAGGCCCAATATCGAGTGCCGCTCTTCGAGGACATATAATTGACTGCCACTCTGAATTAGCGTGTGCCAAATGGCCGATAGGAGCCCTGATATTCAAGATTTTTTTTCCTCCGATTCGCGATTCGATCGAGAGCCGTCTTTCGAGGGCTGTTGCAAAAAAATGGGTCCTACGAAAATTCTTAAAATCGCTCCAAGTATCCGTCATTGTGTCACGAACAAGTACCCTGAACCGTTTTCTTAACTCCGTCAATAGCTGATGGAAAATAGCATCGGGTGGAGACACTCGGATGGGCCTATGGGGCTTTGAAGGGGCGGGTATCCAAAATAAGGCCCAATATCGAGTGCCGCTCTTCGAGGACATATAATTGACTGCCACTCTGAATTAGCGTGTGCCAAATGGCCGATAGGAGCCCCGATATTCAAGATTTTTTTTCCTCCGATTCGCGATTCGATCGAGAGCCGTCTTTCGAGGGCTGTTGCAAAAAAATGGGTCCTACGAAAATTCTTAAAATCGCTCCAAGTATCCGTCATTGTGTCACGAACAAGTACCCTGAACCGTTTTTCTTAACTCCGTCAATAGCTGATGGAAAATAGCATCGGGTGGAGACACTCGGATGGGCCTATGGGCTTTGAAGGGGCGGGTATCCAAAATAAGGCCCAATATCGAGTGCCGCTCTTCGAGGACATATAATTGACTGCCACTCTGAATTAGCGTGTGCCAAATGGCCGATAGGAGCCCTGATATTCAAGATTTTTTTTCCTCCGATTCGCGATTCGATCGAGAGCCGTCTTTCGAGGGCTGTTGCAAAAAAATGGGTCCTACGAAAATTCTTAAAATCGCTCCAAGTATCCGTCATTGTGTCACGAACAAGTACCCTGAACCGTTTTTCTTAACTCCGTCAATAGCTGATGGAAAATAGCATCGGGTGGAGACACTCGGATGGGCCTATGGGGCTTTGAAGGGGCGGTATCCAAAATAAGGCCCAATATCGAGTGCCGCTCTTCGAGGACATATAATTGACTGCCACTCTGAATTAGCGTGTGCCAAATGGCCGATAGGAGCCCTGATATTCAAGATTTTTTTTCCTCCGATTCGCGATTCGATCGAGAGCCGTCTTTCGAGGGCTGTTGCAAAAAAATGGGTCCTACGAAAATTCTTAAAATCGCTCCAAGTATCCGTCATTGTGTCACGAACAAGTACCCTGAACCGTTTTTCTTAACTCCGTCAATAGCTGATGGAAAATAGCATCGGGTGGAGACACTCGGATGGGCCTATGGGGCTTTGAAGGGGCGGGTATCCAAAATAAGGCCCAATATCGAGTGCCGCTCTTCGAGGACATATAATTGACTGCCACTCTGAATTAGCGTGTGCCAAATGGCCGATAGGAGCCCTGATATTCAAGATTTTTTTTCCTCCGATTCGCGATTCGATCGAGAGCCGTCTTTCGAGGGCTGTTGCAAAAAAATGGGTCCTACGAAAATTCTTAAAATCGCTCCAAGTATCCGTCATTGTGTCACGAACAAGTACCCTGAACCGTTTTTCTTAACTCCGTCAATAGCTGATGGAAAATAGCATCGGGTGGAGACACTCGGATGGGCCTATGGGGCTTTGAAGGGGCGGGTATCCAAAATAAGGCCCAATATCGAGTGCCGCTCTTCGAGGACATATAATTGACTGCCACTCTGAATTAGCGTGTGCCAAATGGCCGATAGGAGCCCTGATATTCAAGATTTTTTTTCCTCCGATTCGCGATTCGATCGAGAGCCGTCTTTCGAGGGCTGTTGCAAAAAAATGGGTCCTACGAAAATTCTTAAAATCGCTCCAAGTATCCGTCATTGTGTCACGAACAAGTACCCTGAACCGTTTTTTCTTAACTCCGTCAATAGCTGATGGAAAATAGCATCGGGTGGAGACACTCGGATGGGCCTATGGGGCTTTGAAGGGGCGGGTATCCAAAATAAGGCCCAATATCGAGTGCCGCTCTTCGAGGACATATAATTGACTGCCACTCTGAATTAGCGTGTGCCAAATGGCCGATAGGAGCCCTGATATTCAAGATTTTTTTTCCTCCGATTCGCGATTCGATCGAGAGCCGTCTTTCGAGGGCTGTTGCAAAAAAATGGGTCCTACGAAATTCTTAAAATCGCTCCAAGTATCCGTCATTGTGTCACGAACAAGTACCCTGAACCGTTTTTCTTAACTCCGTCAATAGCTGATGGAAAATAGCATCGGGTGGAGACACTCGGATGGGCCTATGGGGCTTTGAAGGGGCGGGTATCCAAAATAAGGCCCAATATCGAGTGCCGCTCTTCGAGGACATATAATTGACTGCCACTCTGAATTAGCGTGTGCCAAATGGCCGATAGGAGCCCTGATATTCAAGATTTTTTTTCCTCCGATTCGCGATTCGATCGAGAGCCGTCTTTCGAGGGCTGTTGCAAAAAAATGGGTCCTACGAAAATTCTTAAAATCGCTCCAAGTATCCGTCATTGTGTCACGAACAAGTACCCTGAACCGTTTTTCTTAACTCCGTCAATAGCTGATGGAAAATAGCATCGGGTGGAGACACTCGGATGGGCCTATGGGGCTTTGAAGGGGCGGGTATCCAAAATAAGGCCCAATATCGAGTGCCGCTCTTCGAGGACATATAATTGACTGCCACTCTGAATTAGCGTGTGCCAAATGGCCGATAGGAGCCCTGATATTCAAGATTTTTTTTCCTCCGATTCGCGATTCGATCGAGAGCCGTCTTTCGAGGGCTGTTGCAAAAAAATGGGTCCTACGAAAATTCTTAAAATCGCTCCAAGTATCCGTCATTGTGTCACGAACAAGTACCCTGAACCGTTTTTCTTAACTCCGTCAATAGCTGATGGAAAATAGCATCGGGTGGAGACACTCGGATGGGCCTATGGGGCTTTGAAGGGGCGGGTATCCAAAATAAGGCCCAATATCGAGTGCCGCTCTTCGAGGACATATAATTGACTGCCACTCTGAATTAGCGTGTGCCAAATGGCCGATAGGAGCCCTGATATTCAAGATTTTTTTTCCTCCGATTCGCGATTCGATCGAGAGCCGTCTTTCGAGGGCTGTTGCAAAAAAATGGGTCCTACGAAAATTCTTAAAATCGCTCCAAGTACCCGTCATTGTGTCACGAACAAGTACCCTGAACCGTTTTTCTTAACTCCGTCAATAGCTGATGGAAAATAGCATCGGGTGGAGACACTCGGATGGGCCTATGGGGCTTTGAAGGGGCGGGTATCCAAAATAAGGCCCAATATCGAGTGCCGCTCTTCGAGGACATATAATTGACTGCCACTCTGAATTAGCGTGTGCCAAATGGCCGATAGGAGCCCTGATATTCAAGATTTTTTTTCCTCCGATTCGCGATTCGATCGAGAGCCGTCTTTCGAGGGCTGTTGCAAAAAAATGGGTCCTACGAAAATTCTTAAAATCGCTCCAAGTATCCGTCATTGTGTCACGAACAAGTACCCTGAACCGTTTTTCTTAACTCCGTCAATAGCTGATGGAAAATAGCATCGGGTGGAGACACTCGGATGGGCCTATGGGGCTTTGAAGGGGCGGGTATCCAAAATAAGGCCCAATATCGAGTGCCGCTCTTCGAGGACATATAATTGACTGCCACTCTGAATTAGCGTGTGCCAAATTGCCGATAGGAGCCCTGATATTCAAGATTTTTTTTCCTCCGATTCGCGATTCGATCGAGAGCCGTCTTTCGAGGGCTGTTGCAAAAAAATGGGTCCTACGAAAATTCTTAAAATCGCTCCAAGTATCCGTCATTGTGTCACGAACAAGTACCCTGAACCGTTTTTCTTAACTCCGTCAATAGCTGATGGAAAATAGCATCGGGTGGAGACACTCGGATGGGCCTATGGGGCTTTGAAGGGGCGGGTATCCAAAATAAGGCCCAATATCGAGTGCCGCTCTTCGAGGACATATAATTCACTGCCACTCTGAATTAGCGTGTGCCAAATGGCCGATAGGAGCCCTGATATTCAAGATTTTTTTTCCTCCGATTCGCGATTCGATCGAGAGCCGTCTTTCGAGGGCTGTTGCAAAAAAATGGGTCCTACGAAAATTCTTAAAATCGCTCCAAGTATCCGTCATTGTGTCACGAACAAGTACCCTGAACCGTTTTTCTTAACTCCGTCAATAGCTGATGGAAAATAGCATCGGGTGGAGACACTCGGATGGGCCTATGGGGCTTTGAAGGGGCGGGTATCCAAAATAAGGCCCAATATCGAGTGCCGCTCTTCGAGGACATATAATTGACTGCCACTCTGAATTAGCGTGTGCCAAATGGCCGATAGGAGCCCCGATATTCAAGATTTTTTTTCCCTCGAATCGCGATTCGATCGAGAGCCGTCTTTCGAGGGCTGTTGCAAAAAAATGGGTCCTACGAAAATTCTTAAAATCGCTCCAAGTATCCGTCATTGTGTCACGAACAAGTACCCTGAACCGTTTTTCTTAACTCCGTCAATAGCTGATGGAAAATAGCATCGGGTGGAGACACTCGGATGGGCCTATGGGGCTTTGAAGGGGCGGGTATCCAAAATAAGGCCCAATATCGAGTGCCGCTCTTCGAGGACATATAATTGACTGCCACTCTGAATTAGCGTGTGCCAAATGGCCGATAGGAGCCCTGATATTCAAGATTTTTTTTCCTCCGATTCGCGATTCGATCGAGAGCCGTCTTTCGAGGGCTGTTGCAAAAAAATGGGTCCTACGAAAATTCTTAAAATCGCTCCAAGTATCCGTCATTGTGTCACGAACAAGTACCCTGAACCGTTTTTCTTAACTCCGTCAATAGCTGATGGAAAATAGCATCGGGTGGAGACACTCGGATGGGCCTATGGGGCTTTGAAGGGGCGGGTATCCAAAATAAGGCCCAATATCGAGTGCCGCTCTTCGAGGACATATAATTGACTGCCACTCTGAATTAGCGTGTGCCAAATGGCCGATAGGAGCCCTGATATTCAAGATTTTTTTTCCTCCGATTCGCGATTCGATCGAGAGCCGTCTTTCGAGGGCTGTTGCAAAAAAATGGGTCCTACGAAAATTCTTAAAATCGCTCCAAGTATCCGTCATTGTGTCACGAACAAGTACCCTGAACCGTTTTTCTTAACTCCGTCAATAGCTGATGGAAAATAGCATCGGGTGGAGACACTCGGATGGGCCTATGGGGCTTTGAAGGGGCGGGTATCCAAAATAAGGCCCAATATCGAGTGCCGCTCTTCGAGGACATATAATTGACTGCCACTCTGAATTAGCGTGTGCCAAATGGCCGATAGGAGCCCTGATATTCAAGATTTTTTTTCCTCCGATTCGCGATTCGATCGAGAGCCGTCTTTCGAGGGCTGTTGCAAAAAAATGGGTCCTACGAAAATTCTTAAAATCGCTCCAAGTATCCGTCATTGTGTCACGAACAAGTACCCTGAACCGTTTTTCTTAACTCCGTCAATAGCTGATGGAAAATAGCATCGGGTGGAGACACTCGGATGGGCCTATGGGGCTTTGAAGGGGCGGGTATCCAAAATAAGGCCCAATATCGAGTGCCGCTCTTCGAGGACATATAATTGACTGCCACTCTGAATTAGCGTGTGCCAAATGGCCGATAGGAGCCCTGATATTCAAGATTTTTTTTCCTCCGATTCGCGATTCGATCGAGAGCCGTCTTTCGAGGGCTGTTGCAAAAAAATGGGTCCTACGAAAATTCTTAAAATCGCTCCAAGTATCCGTCATTGTGTCACGAACAAGTACCCTGAACCGTTTTTCTTAACTCCGTCAATAGCTGATGGAAAATAGCATCGGGTGGAGACACTCGGATGGGCCTATGGGGCTTTGAAGGGGCGGGTATCCAAAATAAGGCCCAATATCGAGTGCCGCTCTTCGAGGACATATAATTGACTGCCACTCTGAATTAGCGTGTGCCAAATGGCCGATAGGAGCCCTGATATTCAAGATTTTTTTTCCTCCGATTCGCGATTCGATCGAGAGCCGTCTTTCGAGGGCTGTTGCAAAAAAATGGGTCCTACGAAAATTCTTAAAATCGCTCCAAGTATCCGTCATTGTGTCACGAACAAGTACCCTGAACCGTTTTTCTTAACTCCGTCAATAGCTGATGGAAAATAGCATCGGGTGGAGACACTCGGATGGGCCTATGGGGCTTTGCAGGGGCGGGTATCCAAAATAAGGCCCAATATCGAGTGCCGCTCTTCGAGGACATATAATTGACTGCCACTCTGAATTAGCGTGTGCCAAATGGCCGATAGGAGCCCTGATATTCAAGATTTTTTTTCCTCCGATTCGCGATTCGATCGAGAGCCGTCTTTCGAGGGCTGTTGCAAAAAAATGGGTCCTACGAAAATTCTTAAAATCGCTCCAAGTATCCGTCATTGTGTCACGAACAAGTACCCTGAACCGTTTTTCTTAACTCCGTCAATAGCTGATGGAAAATAGCATCGGGTGGAGACACTCGGATGGGCCTATGGGGCTTTGAAGGGGCGGGTATCCAAAATAAGGCCCAATATCGAGTGCCGCTCTTCGAGGACATATAATTGACTGCCACTCTGAATTAGCGTGTGCCAAATGGCCGATAGGAGCCCCGATATTCAAGATTTTTTTTCCCTCGAATCGCGATTCGATCGAGAGCCGTCTTTCGAGGGCTGTTGCAAAAAAATGGGTCCTACGAAAATTCTTAAAATCGCTCCAAGTATCCGTCATTGTGTCACGAACAAGTACCCTGAACCGTTTTTCTTAACTCCGTCAATAGCTGATGGAAAATAGCATCGGGTGGAGACACTCGGATGGGCCTATGGGGCTTTGAAGGGGCGGGTATCCAAAATAAGGCCCAATATCGAGTGCCGCTCTTCGAGGACATATAATTGACTGCCACTCTGAATTAGCGTGTGCCAAATGGCCGATAGGAGCCCTGATATTCAAGATTTTTTTTCCTCCGATTCGCGATTCGATCGAGAGCCGTCTTTCGAGGGCTGTTGCAAAAAAATGGGTCCTACGAAAATTCTTAAAATCGCTCCAAGTATCCGTCATTGTGTCACGAACAAGTACCCTGAACCGTTTTTCTTAACTCCGTCAATAGCTGATGGAAAATAGCATCGGGTGGAGACACTCGGATGGGCCTATGGGGCTTTGAAGGGGCGGGTATCCAAAATAAGGCCCAATATCGAGTGCCGCTCTTCGAGGACATATAATTGACTGCCACTCTGAATTAGCGTGTGCCAAATGGCCGATAGGAGCCCTGATATTCAAGATTTTTTTTCCTCCGATTCGCGATTCGATCGAGAGCCGTCTTTCGAGGGCTGTTGCAAAAAAATGGGTCCTACGAAAATTCTTAAAATCGCTCCAAGTATCCGTCATTGTGTCACGAACAAGTACCCTGAACCGTTTTTCTTAACTCCGTCAATAGCTGATGGAAAATAGCATCGGGTGGAGACACTCGGATGGGCCTATGGGGCTTTGAAGGGGCGGGTATCCAAAATAAGGCCCAATATCGAGTGCCGCTCTTCGAGGACATATAATTGACTGCCACTCTGAATTAGCGTGTGCCAAATGGCCGATAGGAGCCCTGATATTCAAGATTTTTTTTCCTCCGATTCGCGATTCGATCGAGAGCCGTCTTTCGAGGGCTGTTGCAAAAAAATGGGTCCTACGAAAATTCTTAAAATCGCTCCAAGTATCCGTCATTGTGTCACGAACAAGTACCCTGAACCGTTTTTCTTAACTCCGTCAATAGCTGATGGAAAATAGCATCGGGTGGAGACACTCGGATGGGCCTATGGGGCTTTGAAGGGGCGGGTATCCAAAATAAGGCCCAATATCGAGTGCCGCTCTTCGAGGACATATAATTGACTGCCACTCTGAATTAGCGTGTGCCAAATGGCCGATAGGAGCCCTGATATTCAAGATTTTTTTTCCTCCGATTCGCGATTCGATCGAGAGCCGTCTTTCGAGGGCTGTTGCAAAAAAATGGGTCCTACGAAAATTCTTAAAATCGCTCCAAGTATCCGTCATTGTGTCACGAACAAGTACCCTGAACCGTTTTTCTTAACTCCGTCAATAGCTGATGGAAAATAGCATCGGGTGGAGACACTCGGATGGGCCTATGGGGCTTTGAAGGGGCGGGTATCCAAAATAAGGCCCAATATCGAGTGCCGCTCTTCGAGGACATATAATTGACTGCCACTCTGAATTAGCGTGTGCCAAATGGCCGATAGGAGCCCTGATATTCAAGATTTTTTTTCCTCCGATTCGCGATTCGATCGAGAGCCGTCTTTCGAGGGCTGTTGCAAAAAAATGGGTCCTACGAAAATTCTTAAAATCGCTCCAAGTATCCGTCATTGTGTCACGAACAAGTACCCTGAACCGTTTTTCTTAACTCCGTCAATAGCTGATGGAAAATAGCATCGGGTGGAGACACTCGGATGGGCCTATGGGGCTTTGAAGGGGCGGGTATCCAAAATAAGGCCCAATATCGAGTGCCGCTCTTCGAGGACATATAATTGACTGCCACTCTGAATTAGCGTGTGCCAAATGGCCGATAGGAGCCCTGATATTCAAGATTTTTTTTCCTCCGATTCGCGATTCGATCGAGAGCCGTCTTTCGAGGGCTGTTGCAAAAAAATGGGTCCTACGAAAATTCTTAAAATCGCTCCAAGTATCCGTCATTGTGTCACGAACAAGTACCCTGAACCGTTTTTCTTAACTCCGTCAATAGCTGATGGAAAATAGCATCGGGTGGAGACACTCGGATGGGCCTATGGGGCTTTGAAGGGGCGGGTATCCAAAATAAGGCCCAATATCGAGTGCCGCTCTTCGAGGACATATAATTGACTGCCACTCTGAATTAGCGTGTGCCAAATGGCCGATAGGAGCCCTGATATTCAAGATTTTTTTTCCTCCGATTCGCGATTCGATCGAGAGCCGTCTTTCGAGGGCTGTTGCAAAAAAATGGGTCCTACGAAAATTCTTAAAATCGCTCCAAGTATCCGTCATTGTGTCACGAACAAGTACCCTGAACCGTTTTTCTTAACTCCGTCAATAGCTGATGGAAAATAGCATCGGGTGGAGACACTCGGATGGGCCTATGGGGCTTTGAAGGGGCGGGTATCCAAAATAAGGCCCAATATCGAGTGCCGCTCTTCGAGGACATATAATTGACTGCCACTCTGAATTAGCGTGTGCCAAATGGCCGATAGGAGCCCCGATATTCAAGATTTTTTTTCCCTCGAATCGCGATTCGATCGAGAGCCGTCTTTCGAGGGCTGTTGCAAAAAAATGGGTCCTACGAAAATTCTTAAAATCGCTCCAAGTATCCGTCATTGTGTCACGAACAAGTACCCTGAACCGTTTTTCTTAACTCCGTCAATAGCTGATGGAAAATAGCATCGGGTGGAGACACTCGGATGGGCCTATGGGGCTTTGAAGGGGCGGGTATCCAAAATAAGGCCCAATATCGAGTGCCGCTCTTCGAGGACATATAATTGACTGCCACTCTGAATTAGCGTGTGCCAAATGGCCGATAGGAGCCCTGATATTCAAGATTTTTTTTCCTCCGATTCGCGATTCGATCGAGAGCCGTCTTTCGAGGGCTGTTGCAAAAAAATGGGTCCTACGAAAATTCTTAAAATCGCTCCAAGTATCCGTCATTGTGTCACGAACAAGTACCCTGAACCGTTTTTCTTAACTCCGTCAATAGCTGATGGAAAATAGCATCGGGTGGAGACACTCGGATGGGCCTATGGGGCTTTGAAGGGGCGGGTATCCAAAATAAGGCCCAATATCGAGTGCCGCTCTTCGAGGACATATAATTGACTGCCACTCTGAATTAGCGTGTGCCAAATGGCCGATAGGAGCCCTGATATTCAAGATTTTTTTTCCTCCGATTCGCGATTCGATCGAGAGCCGTCTTTCGAGGGCTGTTGCAAAAAAATGGGTCCTACGAAAATTCTTAAAATCGCTCCAAGTATCCGTCATTGTGTCACGAACAAGTACCCTGAACCGTTTTTCTTAACTCCGTCAATAGCTGATGGAAAATAGCATCGGGTGGAGACACTCGGATGGGCCTATGGGGCTTTGAAGGGGCGGGTATCCAAAATAAGGCCCAATATCGAGTGCCGCTCTTCGAGGACATATAAGTGACTGCCACTCTGAATTAGCGTGTGCCAAATGGCCGATAGGAGCCCTGATATTCAAGATTTTTTTTCCTCCGATTCGCGATTCGATCGAGAGCCGTCTTTCGAGGGCTGTTGCAAAAAAATGGGTCCTACGAAAATTCTTAAAATCGCTCCAAGTATCCGTCATTGTGTCACGAACAAGTACCCTGAACCGTTTTTCTTAACTCCGTCAATAGCTGATGGAAAATAGCATCGGGTGGAGACACTCGGATGGGCCTATGGGGCTTTGAAGGGGCGGGTATCCAAAATAAGGCCCAATATCGAGTGCCGCTCTTCGAGGACATATAATTGACTGCCACTCTGAATTAGCGTGTGCCAAATGGCCGATAGGAGCCCCGATATTCAAGATTTTTTTTCCCTCGAATCGCGATTCGATCGAGAGCCGTCTTTCGAGGGCTGTTGCAAAAAAATGGGTCCTACGAAAATTCTTAAAATCGCTCCAAGTATCCGTCATTGTGTCACGAACAAGTACCCTGAACCGTTTTTCTTAACTCCGTCAATAGCTGATGGAAAATAGCATCGGGTGGAGACACTCGGATGGGCCTATGGGGCTTTGAAGGGGCGGGTATCCAAAATAAGGCCCAATATCGAGTGCCGCTCTTCGAGGACATATAATTGACTGCCACTCTGAATTAGCGTGTGCCAAATGGCCGATAGGAGCCCTGATATTCAAGATTTTTTTTCCTCCGATTCGCGATTCGATCGAGAGCCGTCTTTCGAGGGCTGTTGCAAAAAAATGGGTCCTACGAAAATTCTTAAAATCGCTCCAAGTATCCGTCATTGTGTCACGAACAAGTACCCTGAACCGTTTTTCTTAACTCCGTCAATAGCTGATGGAAAATAGCATCGGGTGGAGACACTCGGATGGGCCTATGGGGCTTTGAAGGGGCGGGTATCCAAAATAAGGCCCAATATCGAGTGCCGCTCTTCGAGGACATATAATTGACTGCCACTCTGAATTAGCGTGTGCCAAATGGCCGATAGGAGCCCCGATATTCAAGATTTTTTTTCCCTCGAATCGCGATTCGATCGAGAGCCGTCTTTCGAGGGCTGTTGCAAAAAAATGGGTCCTACGAAAATTCTTAAAATCGCTCCAAGTATCCGTCATTGTGTCACGAACAAGTACCCTGAACCGTTTTTCTTAACTCCGTCAATAGCTGATGGAAAATAGCATCGGGTGGAGACACTCGGATGGGCCTATGGGGCTTTGAAGGGGCGGGTATCCAAAATAAGGCCCAATATCGAGTGCCGCTCTTCGAGGACATATAATTGACTGCCACTCTGAATTAGCGTGTGCCAAATGGCCGATAGGAGCCCTGATATTCAAGATTTTTTTTCCTCCGATTCGCGATTCGATCGAGAGCCGTCTTTCGAGGGCTGTTGCAAAAAAATGGGTCCTACGAAAATTCTTAAAATCGCTCCAAGTATCCGTCATTGTGTCACGAACAAGTACCCTGAACCGTTTTTCTTAACTCCGTCAATAGCTGATGGAAAATAGCATCGGGTGGAGACACTCGGATGGGCCTATGGGGCTTTGAAGGGGCGGGTATCCAAAATAAGGCCCAATATCGAGTGCCGCTCTTCGAGGACATATAATTGACTGCCACTCTGAATTAGCGTGTGCCAAATGGCCGATAGGAGCCCTGATATTCAAGATTTTTTTTCCTCCGATTCGCGATTCGATCGAGAGCCGTCTTTCGAGGGCTGTTGCAAAAAAATGGGTCCTACGAAAATTCTTAAAATCGCTCCAAGTATCCGTCATTGTGTCACGAACAAGTACCC
The DNA here is from genome assembly GCA_964017025.1 of Stenichneumon culpator. Classification (NCBI taxonomy): domain Eukaryota; kingdom Metazoa; phylum Arthropoda; class Insecta; order Hymenoptera; family Ichneumonidae; genus Stenichneumon; species Stenichneumon culpator. The sequence continues at coordinate 14,683 of CAXHKB010000087.1, forward strand.
TGAACCGTTTTTCTTAACTCCGTCAATAGCTGATGGAAAATAGCATCGGGTGGAGACACTCGGATGGGCCTATGGGGCTTTGAAGGGGCGGGTATCCAAAATAAGGCCCAATATCGAGTGCCGCTCTTCGAGGACATATAATTGACTGCCACTCTGAATTAGCGTGTGCCAAATGGCCGATAGGAGCCCTGATATTCAAGATTTTTTTTCCTCCGATTCGCGATTCGATCGAGAGCCGTCTTTCGAGGGCTGTTGCAAAAAAATGGGTCCTACGAAAATTCTTAAAATCGCTCCAAGTATCCGTCATTGTGTCACGAACAAGTACCCTGAACCGTTTTTCTTAACTCCGTCAATAGCTGATGGAAAATAGCATCGGGTGGAGACACTCGGATGAGCCTATGGGGCTTTGAAGGGGCGGGTATCCAAAATAAGGCCCAATATCGAGTGCCGCTCTTCGAGGACATATAATTGACTGCCACTCTGAATTAGCGTGTGCCAAATGGCCGATAGGAGCCCCGATATTCAAGATTTTTTTTCCCTCGAATCGCGATTCGATCGAGAGCCGTCTTTCGAGGGCTGTTGCAAAAAAATGGGTCCTACGAAAATTCTTAAAATCGCTCCAAGTATCCGTCATTGTGTCACGAACAAGTACCCTGAACCGTTTTTCTTAACTCCGTCAATAGCTGATGGAAAATAGCATCGGGTGGAGACACTCGGATGGGCCTATGGGGCTTTGAAGGGGCGGGTATCCAAAATAAGGCCCAATATCGAGTGCCGCTCTTCGAGGACATATAATTGACTGCCACTCTGAATTAGCGTGTGCCAAATGGCCGATAGGAGCCCTGATATTCAAGATTTTTTTTCCTCCGATTCGCGATTCGATCGAGAGCCGTCTTTCGAGGGCTGTTGCAAAAAAATGGTTCCTACGAAAATTCTTAAAATCGCTCCAAGTATCCGTCATTGTGTCACGAACAAGTACCCTGAACCGTTTTTCTTAACTCCGTCAATAGCTGATGGAAAATAGCATCGGGTGGAGACACTCGGATGGGCCTATGGGGCTTTGAAGGGGCGGGTATCCAAAATAAGGCCCAATATCGAGTGCCGCTCTTCGAGGACATATAATTGACTGCCACTCTGAATTAGCGTGTGCCAAATGGCCGATAGGAGCCCTGATATTCAAGATTTTTTTTCCTCCGATTCGCGATTCGATCGAGAGCCGTCTTTCGAGGGCTGTTGCAAAAAAATGGGTCCTACGAAAATTCTTAAAATCGCTCCAAGTATCCGTCATTGTGTCACGAACAAGTACCCTGAACCGTTTTTCTTAACTCCGTCAATAGCTGATGGAAAATAGCATCGGGTGGAGACACTCGGATGGGCCTATGGGGCTTTGAAGGGGCGGGTATCCAAAATAAGGCCCAATATCGAGTGCCGCTCTTCGAGGACATATAATTGACTGCCACTCTGAATTAGCGTGTGCCAAATGGCCGATAGGAGCCCTGATATTCAAGATTTTTTTTCCTCCGATTCGCGATTCGATCGAGAGCCGTCTTTCGAGGGCTGTTGCAAAAAAATGGGTCCTACGAAAATTCTTAAAATCGCTCCAAGTATCCGTCATTGTGTCACGAACAAGTACCCTGAACCGTTTTTCTTAACTCCGTCAATAGCTGATGGAAAATAGCATCGGGTGGAGACACTCGGATGGGCCTATGGGGCTTTGAAGGGGCGGGTATCCAAAATAAGGCCCAATATCGAGTGCCGCTCTTCGAGGACATATAATTGACTGCCACTCTGAATTAGCGTGTGCCAAATGGCCGATAGGAGCCCTGATATTCAAGATTTTTTTTCCTCCGATTCGCGATTCGATCGAGAGCCGTCTTTCGAGGGCTGTTGCAAAAAAATGGGTCCTACGAAAATTCTTAAAATCGCTCCAAGTATCCGTCATTGTGTCACGAACAAGTACCCTGAACCGTTTTTCTTAACTCCGTCAATAGCTGATGGAAAATAGCATCGGGTGGAGACACTCGGATGGGCCTATGGGGCTTTGAAGGGGCGGGTATCCAAAATAAGGCCCAATATCGAGTGCCGCTCTTCGAGGACATATAATTGACTGCCACTCTGAATTAGCGTGTGCCAAATGGCCGATAGGAGCCCTGATATTCAAGATTTTTTTTCCTCCGATTCGCGATTCGATCGAGAGCCGTCTTTCGAGGGCTGTTGCAAAAAAATGGGTCCTACGAAAATTCTTAAAATCGCTCCAAGTATCCGTCATTGTGTCACGAACAAGTACCCTGAACCGTTTTTCTTAACTCCGTCAATAGCTGATGGAAAATAGCATCGGGTGGAGACACTCGGATGGGCCTATGGGGCTTTGAAGGGGCGGGTATCCAAAATAAGGCCCAATATCGAGTGCCGCTCTTCGAGGACATATAATTGACTGCCACTCTGAATTAGCGTGTGCCAAACGGCCGATAGGAGCCCCGATATTCAAGATTTTTTTTCCCTCGAATCGCGATTCGATCGAGAGCCGTCTTTCGAGGGCTGTTGCAAAAAAATGGGTCCTACGAAAATTCTTAAAATCGCTCCAAGTATCCGTCATTGTGTCACGAACAAGTACCCTGAACCGTTTTTCTTAACTCCGTCAATAGCTGATGGAAAATAGCATCGGGTGGAGACACTCGGATGGGCCTATGGGGCTTTGAAGGGGCGGGTATCCAAAATAAGGCCCAATATCGAGTGCCGCTCTTCGAGGACATATAATTGACTGCCACTCTGAATTAGCGTGTGCCAAATGGCCGATAGGAGCCCTGATATTCAAGATTTTTTTTCCTCCGATTCGCGATTCGATCGAGAGCCGTCTTTCGAGGGCTGTTGCAAAAAAATGGGTCCTACAAAAATTCTTAAAATCGCTCCAAGTATCCGTCATTGTGTCACGAACAAGTACCCTGAACCGTTTTTCTTAACTCCGTCAATAGCTGATGGAAAATAGCATCGGGTGGAGACACTCGGATGGGCCTATGGGGCTTTGAAGGGGCGGGTATCCAAAATAAGGCCCAATATCGAGTGCCGCTCTTCGAGGACATATAATTGACTGCCACTCTGAATTAGCGTGTGCCAAATGGCCGATAGGAGCCCCGATATTCAAGATTTTTTTTCCCTCGAATCGCGATTCGATCGAGAGCCGTCTTTCGAGGGCTGTTGCAAAAAAATGGGTCCTACGAAAATTCTTAAAATCGCTCCAAGTATCCGTCATTGTGTCACGAACAAGTACCCTGAACCGTTTTTCTTAACTCCGTCAATAGCTGATGGAAAATAGCATCGGGTGGAGACACTCGGATGGGCCTATGGGGCTTTGAAGGGGCGGGTATCCAAAATAAGGCCCAATATCGAGTGCCGCTCTTCGAGGACATATAATTGACTGCCACTCTGAATTAGCGTGTGCCAAATGGCCGATAGGAGCCCTGATATTCAAGATTTTTTTTCCTCCGATTCGCGATTCGATCGAGAGCCGTCTTTCGAGGGCTGTTGCAAAAAAATGGGTCCTACGAAAATTCTTAAAATCGCTCCAAGTATCCGTCATTGTGTCACGAACAAGTACCCTGAACCGTTTTTCTTAACTCCGTCAATAGCTGATGGAAAATAGCATCGGGTGGAGACACTCGGATGGGCCTATGGGGCTTTGAAGGGTCGGGTATCCAAAATAAGGCCCAATATCGAGTGCCGCTCTTCGAGGACATATAATTGACTGCCACTCTGAATTAGCGTGTGCCAAATGGCCGATAGGAGCCCTGATATTCAAGATTTTTTTTCCTCCGATTCGCGATTCGATCGAGAGCCGTCTTTCGAGGGCTGTTGCAAAAAAATGGGTCCTACGAAAATTCTTAAAATCGCTCCAAGTATCCGTCATTGTGTCACGAACAAGTACCCTGAACCGTTTTTCTTAACTCCGTCAATAGCTGATGGAAAATAGCATCGGGTGGAGACACTCGGATGGGCCTATGGGGCTTTGAAGGGGCGGGTATCCAAAATAAGGCCCAATATCGAGTGCCGCTCTTCGAGGACATATAATTGACTGCCACTCTGAATTAGCGTGTGCCAAATGGCCGATAGGAGCCCTGATATTCAAGATTTTTTTTCCTCCGATTCGCGATTCGATCGAGAGCCGTCTTTCGAGGGCTGTTGCAAAAAAATGGGTCCTACGAAAATTCTTAAAATCGCTCCAAGTATCCGTCATTGTGTCACGAACAAGTACCCTGAACCGTTTTTCTTAACTCCGTCAATAGCTGATGGAAAATAGCATCGGGTGGAGACACTCGGATGGGCCTATGGGGCTTTGAAGGGGCGGGTATCCAAAATAAGGCCCAATATCGAGTGCCGCTCTTCGAGGACATATAATTGACTGCCACTCTGAATTAGCGTGTGCCAAATGGCCGATAGGAGCCCTGATATTCAAGATTTTTTTTCCTCCGATTCGCGATTCGATCGAGAGCCGTATTTCGAGGGCTGTTGCAAAAAAATGGGTCCTACGAAAATTCTTAAAATCGCTCCAAGTATCCGTCATTGTGTCACGAACAAGTACCCTGAACCGTTTTTCTTAACTCCGTCAATAGCTGATGGAAAATAGCATCGGGTGGAGACACTCGGATGGGCCTATGGGGCTTTGAAGGGGCGGGTATCCAAAATAAGGCCCAATATCGAGTGCCGCTCTTCGAGGACATATAATTGACTGCCACTCTGAATTAGCGTGTGCCAAATGGCCGATAGGAGCCCCGATATTCAAGATTTTTTTTCCCTCGAATCGCGATTCGATCGAGAGCCGTCTTTCGAGGGCTGTTGCAAAAAAATGGGTCCTACGAAAATTCTTAAAATCGCTCCAAGTATCCGTCATTGTGTCACGAACAAGTACCCTGAACCGTTTTTCTTAACTCCGTCAATAGCTGATGGAAAATAGCATCGGGTGGAGACACTCGGATGGGCCTATGGGGCTTTGAAGGGGCGGGTATCCAAAATAAGGCCCAATATCGAGTGCCGCTCTTCGAGGACATATAATTGACTGCCACTCTGAATTAGCGTGTGCCAAATGGCCGATAGGAGCCCTGATATTCAAGATTTTTTTTCCTCCGATTCGCGATTCGATCGAGAGCCGTCTTTCGAGGGCTGTTGCAAAAAAATGGGTCCTACGAAAATTCTTAAAATCGCTCCAAGTATCCGTCATTGTGTCACGAACAAGTACCCTGAACCGTTTTTCTTAACTCCGTCAATAGCTGATGGAAAATAGCATCGGGTGGAGACACTCGGATGGGCCTATGGGGCTTTGAAGGGGCGGGTATCCAAAATAAGGCCCAATATCGAGTGCCGCTCTTCGAGGACATATAATTGACTGCCACTCGGAATTAGCGTGTGCCAAATGGCCGATAGGAGCCCTGATATTCAAGATTTTTTTTCCTCCGATTCGCGATTCGATCGAGAGCCGTCTTTCGAGGGCTGTTGCAAAAAAATGGGTCCTACGAAAATTCTTAAAATCGCTCCAAGTATCCGTCATTGTGTCACGAACAAGTACCCTGAACCGTTTTTCTTAACTCCGTCAATAGCTGATGGAAAATAGCATCGGGTGGAGACACTCGGATGGGCCTATGGGGCTTTGAAGGGGCGGGTATCCAAAATAAGGCCCAATATCGAGTGCCGCTCTTCGAGGACATATAATTGACTGCCACTCTGAATTAGCGTGTGCCAAATGGCCGATAGGAGCCCTGATATTCAAGATTTTTTTTCCTCCGATTCGCGATTCGATCGAGAGCCGTCTTTCGAGGGCTGTTGCAAAAAAATGGGTCCTACGAAAATTCTTAAAATCGCTCCAAGTATCCGTCATTGTGTCACGAACAAGTACCCTGAACCGTTTTTCTTAACTCCGTCAATAGCTGATGGAAAATAGCATCGGGTGGAGACACTCGGATGGGCCTATGGGGCTTTGAAGGGGCGGGTATCCAAAATAAGGCCCAATATCGAGTGCCGCTCTTCGAGGACATATAATTGACTGCCACTCTGAATTAGCGTGTGCCAAATGGCCGATAGGAGCCCTGATATTCAAGATTTTTTTTCCTCCGATTCGCGATTCGATCGAGAGCCGTCTTTCGAGGGCTGTTGCAAAAAAATGGGTCCTACGAAAATTCTTAAAATCGCTCCAAGTATCCGTCATTGTGTCACGAACAAGTACCCTGAACCGTTTTTCTTAACTCCGTCAATAGCTGATGGAAAATAGCATCGGGTGGAGACACTCGGATGGGCCTATGGGGCTTTGAAGGGGCGGGTATCCAAAATAAGGCCCAATATCGAGTGCCGCTCTTCGAGGACATATAATTGACTGCCACTCTGAATTAGCGTGTGCCAAATGGCCGATAGGAGCCCTGATATTCAAGATTTTTTTTCCTCCGATTCGCGATTCGATCGAGAGCCGTCTTTCGAGGGCTGTTGCAAAAAAATGGGTCCTACGAAAATTCTTAAAATCGCTCCAAGTATCCGTCATTGTGTCACGAACAAGTACCCTGAACCGTTTTTCTTAACTCCGTCAATAGCTGATGGAAAATAGCATCGGGTGGAGACACTCGGATGGGCCTATGGGGCTTTGAAGGGGCGGGTATCCAAAATAAGGCCCAATATCGAGTGCCGCTCTTCGAGGACATATAATTGACTGCCACTCTGAATTAGCGTGTGCCAAATGGCCGATAGGAGCCCTGATATTCAAGATTTTTTTTCCTCCGATTCGCGATTCGATCGAGAGCCGTCTTTCGAGGGCTGTTGCAAAAAAATGGGTCCTACGAAAATTCTTAAAATCGCTCCAAGTATCCGTCATTGTGTCACGAACAAGTACCCTGAACCGTTTTTCTTAACTCCGTCAATAGCTGATGGAAAATAGCATCGGGTGGAGACACTCGGATGGGCCTATGGGGCTTTGAAGGGGCGGGTATCCAAAATAAGGCCCAATATCGAGTGCCGCTCTTCGAGGACATATAATTGACTGCCACTCTGAATTAGCGTGTGCCAAATGGCCGATAGGAGCCCTGATATTCAAGATTTTTTTTCCTCCGATTCGCGATTCGATCGAGAGCCGTCTTTCGAGGGCTGTTGCAAAAAAATGGGTCCTACGAAAATTCTTAAAATCGCTCCAAGTATCCGTCATTGTGTCACGAACAAGTACCCTGAACCGTTTTTCTTAACTCCGTCAATAGCTGATGGAAAATAGCATCGGGTGGAGACACTCGGATGGGCCTATGGGGCTTTGAAGGGGCGGGTATCCAAAATAAGGCCCAATATCGAGTGCCGCTCTTCGAGGACATATAATTGACTGCCACTCTGAATTAGCGTGTGCCAAATGGCCGATAGGAGCCCCGATATTCAAGATTTTTTTTCCCTCGAATCGCGATTCGATCGAGAGCCGTCTTTCGAGGGCTGTTGCAAAAAAATGGGTCCTACGAAAATTCTTAAAATCGCTCCAAGTATCCGTCATTGTGTCACGAACAAGTACCCTGAACCGTTTTTCTTAACTCCGTCAATAGCTGATGGAAAATAGCATCGGGTGGAGACACTCGGATGGGCCTATGGGGCTTTGAAGGGGCGGGTATCCAAAATAAGGCCCAATATCGAGTGCCGCTCTTCGAGGACATATAATTGACTGCCACTCTGAATTAGCGTGTGCCAAATGGCCGATAGGAGCCCTGATATTCAAGATTTTTTTTCCTCCGATTCGCGATTCGATCGAGAGCCGTCTTTCGAGGGCTGTTGCAAAAAAATGGGTCCTACGAAAATTCTTAAAATCGCTCCAAGTATCCGTCATTGTGTCACGAACAAGTACCCTGAACCGTTTTTCTTAACTCCGTCAATAGCTGATGGAAAATAGCATCGGGTGGAGACACTCGGATGGGCCTATGGGGCTTTGAAGGGGCGGGTATCCAAAATAAGGCCCAATATCGAGTGCCGCTCTTCGAGGACATATAATTGACTGCCACTCTGAATTAGCGTGTGCCAAATGGCCGATAGGAGCCCTGATATTCAAGATTTTTTTTCCTCCGATTCGCGATTCGATCGAGAGCCGTCTTTCGAGGGCTGTTGCAAAAAAATGGGTCCTACGAAAATTCTTAAAATCGCTCCAAGTATCCGTCATTGTGTCACGAACAAGTACCCTGAACCGTTTTTCTTAACTCCGTCAATAGCTGATGGAAAATAGCATCGGGTGGAGACACTCGGATGGGCCTATGGGGCTTTGAAGGGGCGGGTATCCAAAATAAGGCCCAATATCGAGTGCCGCTCTTCGAGGACATATAATTGACTGCCACTCTGAATTAGCGTGTGCCAAATGGCCGATAGGAGCCCCGATATTCAAGATTTTTTTTCCCTCGAATCGCGATTCGATCGAGAGCCGTCTTTCGAGGGCTGTTGCAAAAAAATGGGTCCTACGAAAATTCTTAAAATCGCTCCAAGTATCCGTCATTGTGTCACGAACAAGTACCCTGAACCGTTTTTCTTAACTCCGTCAATAGCTGATGGAAAATAGCATCGGGTGGAGACACTCGGATGGGCCTATGGGGCTTTGAAGGGGCGGGTATCCAAAATAAGGCCCAATATCGAGTGCCGCTCTTCGAGGACATATAATTGACTGCCACTCTGAATTAGCGTGTGCCAAATGGCCGATAGGAGCCCTGATATTCAAGATTTTTTTTCCTCCGATTCGCGATTCGATCGAGAGCCGTCTTTCGAGGGCTGTTGCAAAAAAATGGGTCCTACGAAAATTCTTAAAATCGCTCCAAGTATCCGTCATTGTGTCACGAACAAGTACCCTGAACCGTTTTTCTTAACTCCGTCAATAGCTGATGGAAAATAGCATCGGGTGGAGACACTCGGATGGGCCTATGGGGCTTTGAAGGGGCGGGTATCCAAAATAAGGCCCAATATCGAGTGCCGCTCTTCGAGGACATATAATTGACTGCCACTCTGAATTAGCGTGTGCCAAATGGCCGATAGGAGCCCCGATATTCAAGATTTGTTTTCCCTCGAATCGCGATTCGATCGAGAGCCGTCTTTCGAGGGCTGTTGCAAAAAAATGGGTCCTACGAAAATTCTTAAAATCGCTCCAAGTATCCGTCATTGTGTCACGAACAAGTACCCTGAACCGTTTTTCTTAACTCCGTCAATAGCTGATGGAAAATAGCATCGGGTGGAGACACTCGGATGGGCCTATGGGGCTTTGAAGGGGCGGGTATCCAAAATAAGGCCCAATATCGAGTGCCGCTCTTCGAGGACATATAATTGACTGCCACTCTGAATTAGCGTGTGCCAAATGGCCGATAGGAGCCCTGATATTCAAGATTTTTTTTCCTCCGATTCGCGATTCGATCGAGAGCCGTCTTTCGAGGGCTGTTGCAAAAAAATGGGTCCTACGAAAATTCTTAAAATCGCTCCAAGTATCCGTCATTGTGTCACGAACAAGTACCCTGAACCGTTTTTCTTAACTCCGTCAATAGCTGATGGAAAATAGCATCGGGTGGAGACACTCGGATGGGCCTATGGGGCTTTGAAGGGGCGGGTATCCAAAATAAGGCCCAATATCGAGTGCCGCTCTTCGAGGACATATAATTGACTGCCACTCTGAATTAGCGTGTGCCAAATGGCCGATAGGAGCCCTGATATTCAAGATTTTTTTTCCTCCGATTCGCGATTCGATCGAGAGCCGTCTTTCGAGGGCTGTTGCAAAAAAATGGGTCCTACGAAAATTCTTAAAATCGCTCCAAGTATCCGTCATTGTGTCACGAACAAGTACCCTGAACCGTTTTTCTTAACTCCGTCAATAGCTGATGGAAAATAGCATCGGGTGGAGACACTCGGATGGGCCTATGGGGCTTTGAAGGGGCGGGTATCCAAAATAAGGCCCAATATCGAGTGCCGCTCTTCGAGGACATATAATTGACTGCCACTCTGAATTAGCGTGTGCCAAATGGCCGATAGGAGCCCTGATATTCAAGATTTTTTTTCCTCCGATTCGCGATTCGATCGAGAGCCGTCTTTCGAGGGCTGTTGCAAAAAAATGGGTCCTACGAAAATTCTTAAAATCGCTCCAAGTATCCGTCATTGTGTCACGAACAAGTACCCTGAACCGTTTTTCTTAACTCCGTCAATAGCTGATGGAAAATAGCATCGGGTGGAGACACTCGGATGGGCCTATGGGGCTTTGAAGGGGCGGGTATCCAAAATAAGGCCCAATATCGAGTGCCGCTCTTCGAGGACATATAATTGACTGCCACTCTGAATTAGCGTGTGCCAAATGGCCGATAGGAGCCCTGATATTCAAGATTTTTTTTCCTCCGATTCGCGATTCGATCGAGAGCCGTCTTTCGAGGGCTGTTGCAAAAAAATGGGTCCTACGAAAATTCTTAAAATCGCTCCAAGTATCCGTCATTGTGTCACGAACAAGTACCCTGAACCGTTTTTCTTAACTCCGTCAATAGCTGATGGAAAATAGCATCGGGTGGAGACACTCGGATGGGCCTATGGGGCTTTGAAGGGGCGGGTATCCAAAATAAGGCCCAATATCGAGTGCCGCTCTTCGAGGACATATAATTGACTGCCACTCTGAATTAGCGTGTGCCAAATGGCCGATAGGAGCCCCGATATTCAAGATTTTTTTTCCCTCGAATCGCGATTCGATCGAGAGCCGTCTTTCGAGGGCTGTTGCAAAAAAATGGGTCCTACGAAAATTCTTAAAATCGCTCCAAGTATCCGTCATTGTGTCACGAACAAGTACCCTGAACCGTTTTTCTTAACTCCGTCAATAGCTGATGGAAAATAGCATCGGGTGGAGACACTCGGATGGGCCTATGGGGCTTTGAAGGGGCGGGTATCCAAAATAAGGCCCAATATCGAGTGCCGCTCTTCGAGGACATATAATTGACTGCCACTCTGAATTAGCGTGTGCCAAATGGCCGATAGGAGCCCTGATATTCAAGATTTTTTTTCCTCCGATTCGCGATTCGATCGAGAGCCGTCTTTCGAGGGCTGTTGCAAAAAAATGGGTCCTACGAAAATTCTTAAAATCGCTCCAAGTATCCGTCATTGTGTCACGAACAAGTACCCTGAACCGTTTTTCTTAACTCCGTCAATAGCTGATGGAAAATAGCATCGGGTGGAGACACTCGGATGGGCCTATGGGGCTTTGAAGGGGCGGGTATCCAAAATAAGGCCCAATATCGAGTGCCGCTCTTCGAGGACATATAATTGACTGCCACTCTGAATTAGCGTGTGCCAAATGGCCGATAGGAGCCCTGATATTCAAGATTTTTTTTCCTCCGATTCGCGATTCGATCGAGAGCCGTCTTTCGAGGGCTGTTGCAAAAAAATGGGTCCTACGAAAATTCTTAAAATCGCTCCAAGTATCCGTCATTGTGTCACGAACAAGTACCCTGAACCGTTTTTCTTAACTCCGTCAATAGCTGATGGAAAATAGCATCGGGTGGAGACACTCGGATGGGCCTATGGGGCTTTGAAGGGGCGGGTATCCAAAATAAGGCCCAATATCGAGTGCCGCTCTTCGAGGACATATAATTGACTGCCACTCTGAATTAGCGTGTGCCAAATGGCCGATAGGAGCCCTGATATTCAAGATTTTTTTTCCTCCGATTCGCGATTCGATCGAGAGCCGTCTTTCGAGGGCTGTTGCAAAAAAATGGGTCCTACGAAAATTCTTAAAATCGCTCCAAGTATCCGTCATTGTGTCACGAACAAGTACCCTGAACCGTTTTTCTTAACTCCGTCAATAGCTGATGGAAAATAGCATCGGGTGGAGACACTCGGATGGGCCTATGGGGCTTTGAAGGGGCGGGTATCCAAAATAAGGCCCAATATCGAGTGCCGCTCTTCGAGGACATATAATTGACTGCCACTCTGAATTAGCGTGTGCCAAATGGCCGATAGGAGCCCCGATATTCAAGATTTTTTTTCCCTCGAATCGCGATTCGATCGAGAGCCGTCTTTCGAGGGCTGTTGCAAAAAAATGGGTCCTACGAAAATTCTTAAAATCGCTCCAAGTATCCGTCATTGTGTCACGAACAAGTACCCTGAACCGTTTTTCTTAACTCCGTCAATAGCTGATGGAAAATAGCATCGGGTGGAGACACTCGGATGGGCCTATGGGGCTTTGAAGGGGCGGGTATCCAAAATAAGGCCCAATATCGAGTGCCGCTCTTCGAGGACATATAATTGACTGCCACTCTGAATTAGCGTGTGCCAAATGGCCGATAGGAGCCCTGATATTCAAGATTTTTTTTCCTCCGATTCGCGATTCGATCGAGAGCCGTCTTTCGAGGGCTGTTGCAAAAAAATGGGTCCTACGAAAATTCTTAAAATCGCTCCAAGTATCCGTCATTGTGTCACGAACAAGTACCCTGAACCCTTTTTCTTAACTCCGTCAATAGCTGATGGAAAATAGCATCGGGTGGAGACACTCGGATGGGCCTATGGGGCTTTGAAGGGGCGGGTATCCAAAATAAGGCCCAATATCGAGTGCCGCTCTTCGAGGACATATAATTGACTGCCACTCTGAATTAGCGTGTGCCAAATGGCCGATAGGAGCCCCGATATTCAAGATTTTTTTTCCCTCGAATCGCGATTCGATCGAGAGCCGTCTTTCGAGGGCTGTTGCAAAAAAATGGGTCCTACGAAAATTCTTAAAATCGCTCCAAGTATCCGTCATTGTGTCACGAACAAGTACCCTGAACCGTTTTTCTTAACTCCGTCAATAGCTGATGGAAAATAGCATCGGGTGGAGACACTCGGATGGGCCTATGGGGCTTTGAAGGGGCGGGTATCCAAAATAAGGCCCAATATCGAGTGCCGCTCTTCGAGGACATATAATTGACTGCCACTCTGAATTAGCGTGTGCCAAATGGCCGATAGGAGCCCTGATATTCAAGATTTTTTTTCCTCCGATTCGCGATTCGATCGAGAGCCGTCTTTCGAGGGCTGTTGCAAAAAAATGGGTCCTACGAAAATTCTTAAAATCGCTCCAAGTATCCGTCATTGTGTCACGAACAAGTACCCTGAACCGTTTTTCTTAACTCCGTCAATAGCTGATGGAAAATAGCATCGGGTGGAGACACTCGGATGGGCCTATGGGGCTTTGAAGGGGCGGGTATCCAAAATAAGGCCCAATATCGAGTGCCGCTCTTCGAGGACATATAATTGACTGCCACTCTGAATTAGCGTGTGCCAAATGGCCGATAGGAGCCCTGATATTCAAGATTTTTTTTCCTCCGATTCGCGATTCGATCGAGAGCCGTCTTTCGAGGGCTGTTGCAAAAAAATGGGTCCTACGAAAATTCTTAAAATCGCTCCAAGTATCCGTCATTGTGTCACGAACAAGTACCCTGAACCCTTTTTCTTAACTCCGTCAATAGCTGATGGAAAATAGCATCGGGTGGAGACACTCGGATGGGCCTATGGGGCTTTGAAGGGGCGGGTATCCAAAATAAGGCCCAATATCGAGTGCCGCTCTTCGAGGACATATAATTGACTGCCACTCTGAATTAGCGTGTGCCAAATGGCCGATAGGAGCCCTGATATTCAAGATTTTTTTTCCTCCGATTCGCGATTCGATCGAGAGCCGTCTTTCGAGGGCTGTTGCAAAAAAATGGGTCCTACGAAAATTCTTAAAATCGCTCCAAGTATCCGTCATTGTGTCACGAACAAGTACCCTGAACCGTTTTTCTTAACTCCGTCAATAGCTGATGGAAAATAGCATCGGGTGGAGACACTCGGATGGGCCTATGGGGCTTTGAAGGGGCGGGTATCCAAAATAAGGCCCAATATCGAGTGCCGCTCTTCGAGGACATATAATTGACTGCCACTCTGAATTAGCGTGTGCCAAATGGCCGATAGGAGCCCTGATATTCAAGATTTTTTTTCCTCCGATTCGCGATTCGATCGAGAGCCGTCTTTCGAGGGCTGTTGCAAAAAAATGGGTCCTACGAAAATTCTTAAAATCGCTCCAAGTATCCGTCATTGTGTCACGAACAAGTACCCTGAACCGTTTTTCTTAACTCCGTCAATAGCTGATGGAAAATAGCATCGGGTGGAGACACTCGGATGGGCCTATGGGGCTTTGAAGGGGCGGGTATCCAAAATAAGGCCCAATATCGAGTGCCGCTCTTCGAGGACATATAATTGACTGCCACTCTGAATTAGCGTGTGCCAAATGGCCGATAGGAGCCCCGATATTCAAGATTTTTTTTCCCTCGAATCGCGATTCGATCGAGAGCCGTCTTTCGAGGGCTGTTGCAAAAAAATGGGTCCTACGAAAATTCTTAAAATCGCTCCAAGTATCCGTCATTGTGTCACGAACAAGTACCCTGAACCGTTTTTCTTAACTCCGTCAATAGCTGATGGAAAATAGCATCGGGTGGAGACACTCGGATGGGCCTATGGGGCTTTGAAGGGGCGGGTATCCAAAATAAGGCCCAATATCGAGTGCCGCTCTTCGAGGACATATAATTGACTGCCACTCTGAATTAGCGTGTGCCAAATGGCCGATAGGAGCCCTGATATTCAAGATTTTTTTTCCTCCGATTCGCGATTCGATCGAGAGCCGTCTTTCGAGGGCTGTTGCAAAAAAATGGGTCCTACGAAAATTCTTAAAATCGCTCCAAGTATCCGTCATTGTGTCACGAACAAGTACCCTGAACCGTTTTTCTTAACTCCGTCAATAGCTGATGGAAAATAGCATCGGGTGGAGACACTCGGATGGGCCTATGGGGCTTTGAAGGGGCGGGTATCCAAAATAAGGCCCAATATCGAGTGCCGCTCTTCGAGGACATATAATTGACTGCCACTCTGAATTAGCGTGTGCCAAATGGCCGATAGGAGCCCTGATATTCAAGATTTTTTTTCCTCCGATTCGCGATTCGATCGAGAGCCGTCTTTCGAGGGCTGTTGCAAAAAAATGGGTCCTACGAAAATTCTTAAAATCGCTCCAAGTATCCGTCATTGTGTCACGAACAAGTACCCTGAACCGTTTTTCTTAACTCCGTCAATAGCTGATGGAAAATAGCATCGGGTGGAGACACTCGGATGGGCCTATGGGGCTTTGAAGGGGCGGGTATCCAAAATAAGGCCCAATATCGAGTGCCGCTCTTCGAGGACATATAATTGACTGCCACTCTGAATTAGCGTGTGCCAAATGGCCGATAGGAGCCCTGATATTCAAGATTTTTTTTCCTCCGATTCGCGATTCGATCGAGAGCCGTCTTTCGAGGGCTGTTGCAAAAAAATGGGTCCTACGAAAATTCTTAAAATCGCTCCAAGTATCCGTCATTGTGTCACGAACAAGTACCCTGAACCGTTTTTCTTAACTCCGTCAATAGCTGATGGAAAATAGCATCGGGTGGAGACACTCGGATGGGCCTATGGGGCTTTGAAGGGGCGGGTATCCAAAATAAGGCCCAATATCGAGTGCCGCTCTTCGAGGACATATAATTGACTGCCACTCTGAATTAGCGTGTGCCAAATGGCCGATAGGAGCCCCGATATTCAAGATTTTTTTTCCCTCGAATCGCGATTCGATCGAGAGCCGTCTTTCGAGAGCTGTTGCAAAAAAATGGGTCCTACGAAAATTCTTAAAATCGCTCCAAGTATCCGTCATTGTGTCACGAACAAGTACCCTGAACCGTTTTTCTTAACTCCGTCAATAGCTGATGGAAAATAGCATCGGGTGGAGACACTCGGATGGGCCTATGGGGCTTTGAAGGGGCGGGTATCCAAAATAAGGCCCAATATCGAGTGCCGCTCTTCGAGGACATATAATTGACTGCCACTCTGAATTAGCGTGTGCCAAATGGCCGATAGGAGCCCTGATATTCAAGATTTTTTTTCCTCCGATTCGCGATTCGATCGAGAGCCGTCTTTCGAGGGCTGTTGCAAAAAAATGGGTCCTACGAAAATTCTTAAAATCGCTCCAAGTATCCGTCATTGTGTCACGAACAAGTACCCTGAACCCTTTTTCTTAACTCCGTCAATAGCTGATGGAAAATAGCATCGGGTGGAGACACTCGGATGGGCCTATGGGGCTTTGAAGGGGCGGGTATCCAAAATAAGGCCCAATATCGAGTGCCGCTCTTCGAGGACATATAATTGACTGCCACTCTGAATTAGCGTGTGCCAAATGGCCGATAGGAGCCCCGATATTCAAGATTTTTTTTCCCTCGAATCGCGATTCGATCGAGAGCCGTCTTTCGAGGGCTGTTGCAAAAAAATGGGTCCTACGAAAATTCTTAAAATCGCTCCAAGTATCCGTCATTGTGTCACGAACAAGTACCCTGAACCGTTTTTCTTAACTCCGTCAATAGCTGATGGAAAATAGCATCGGGTGGAGACACTCGGATGGGCCTATGGGGCTTTGAAGGGGCGGGTATCCAAAATAAGGCCCAATATCGAGTGCCGCTCTTCGAGGACATATAATTGACTGCCACTCTGAATTAGCGTGTGCCAAATGGCCGATAGGAGCCCTGATATTCAAGATTTTTTTTCCTCCGATTCGCGATTCGATCGAGAGCCGTCTTTCGAGGGCTGTTGCAAAAAAATGGGTCCTACGAAAATTCTTAAAATCGCTCCAAGTATCCGTCATTGTGTCACGAACAAGTACCCTGAACCCTTTTTCTTAACTCCGTCAATAGCTGATGGAAAATAGCATCGGGTGGAGACACTCGGATGGGCCTATGGGGCTTTGAAGGGGCGGGTATCCAAAATAAGGCCCAATATCGAGTGCCGCTCTTCGAGGACATATAATTGACTGCCACTCTGAATTAGCGTGTGCCAAATGGCCGATAGGAGCCCCGATATTCAAGATTTTTTTTCCCTCGAATCGCGATTCGATCGAGAGCCGTCTTTCGAGGGCTGTTGCAAAAAAATGGGTCCTACGAAAATTCTTAAAATCGCTCCAAGTATCCGTCATTGTGTCACGAACAAGTACCCTGAACCGTTTTTCTTAACTCCGTCAATAGCTGATGGAAAATAGCATCGGGTGGAGACACTCGGATGGGCCTATGGGGCTTTGAAGGGGCGGGTATCCAAAATAAGGCCCAATATCGAGTGCCGCTCTTCGAGGACATATAATTGACTGCCACTCTGAATTAGCGTGTGCCAAATGGCCGATAGGAGCCCTGATATTCAAGATTTTTTTTCCTCCGATTCGCGATTCGATCGAGAGCCGTCTTTCGAGGGCTGTTGCAAAAAAATGGGTCCTACGAAAATTCTTAAAATCGCTCCAAGTATCCGTCATTGTGTCACGAACAAGTACCCTGAACCGTTTTTCTTAACTCCGTCAATAGCTGATGGAAAATAGCATCGGGTGGAGACACTCGGATGGGCCTATGGGGCTTTGAAGGGGCGGGTATCCAAAATAAGGCCCAATATCGAGTGCCGCTCTTCGAGGACATATAATTGACTGCCACTCTGAATTAGCGTGTGCCAAATGGCCGATAGGAGCCCTGATATTCAAGATTTTTTTTCCTCCGATTCGCGATTCGATCGAGAGCCGTCTTTCGAGGGCTGTTGCAAAAAAATGGGTCCTACGAAAATTCTTAAAATCGCTCCAAGTATCCGTCATTGTGTCACGAACAAGTACCCTGAACCGTTTTTCTTAACTCCGTCAATAGCTGATGGAAAATAGCATCGGGTGGAGACACTCGGATGGGCCTATGGGGCTTTGAAGGGGCGGGTATCCAAAATAAGGCCCAATATCGAGTGCCGCTCTTCGAGGACATATAATTGACTGCCACTCTGAATTAGCGTGTGCCAAATGGCCGATAGGAGCCCTGATATTCAAGATTTTTTTTCCTCCGATTCGCGATTCGATCGAGAGCCGTCTTTCGAGGGCTGTTGCAAAAAAATGGGTCCTACGAAAATTCTTAAAATCGCTCCAAGTATCCGTCATTGTGTCACGAACAAGTACCCTGAACCGTTTTTCTTAACTCCGTCAATAGCTGATGGAAAATAGCATCGGGTGGAGACACTCGGATGGGCCTATGGGGCTTTGAAGGGGCGGGTATCCAAAATAAGGCCCAATATCGAGTGCCGCTCTTCGAGGACATATAATTGACTGCCACTCTGAATTAGCGTGTGCCAAATGGCCGATAGGAGCCCTGATATTCAAGATTTTTTTTCCTCCGATTCGCGATTCGATCGAGAGCCGTCTTTCGAGGGCTGTTGCAAAAAAATGGGTCCTACGAAAATTCTTAAAATCGCTCCAAGTATCCGTCATTGTGTCACGAACAAGTACCCTGAACCGTTTTTCTTAACTCCGTCAATAGCTGATGGAAAATAGCATCGGGTGGAGACACTCGGATGGGCCTATGGGGCTTTGAAGGGGCGGGTATCCAAAATAAGGCCCAATATCGAGTGCCGCTCTTCGAGGACATATAATTGACTGCCACTCTGAATTAGCGTGTGCCAAATGGCCGATAGGAGCCCTGATATTCAAGATTTTTTTTCCTCCGATTCGCGATTCGATCGAGAGCCGTCTTTCGAGGGCTGTTACAAAAAAATGGGTCCTACGAAAATTCTTAAAATCGCTCCAAGTATCCGTCATTGTGTCACGAACAAGTACCCTGAACCGTTTTTCTTAACTCCGTCAATAGCTGATGGAAAATAGCATCGGGTGGAGACACTCGGATGGGCCTATGGGGCTTTGAAGGGGCGGGTATCCAAAATAAGGCCCAATATCGAGTGCCGCTCTTCGAGGACATATAATTGACTGCCACTCTGAATTAGCGTGTGCCAAATGGCCGATAGGAGCCCTGATATTCAAGATTTTTTTTCCTCCGATTCGCGATTCGATCGAGAGCCGTCTTTCGAGGGCTGTTGCAAAAAAATGGGTCCTACGAAAATTCTTAAAATCGCTCCAAGTATCCGTCATTGTGTCACGAACAAGTACCCTGAACCGTTTTTCTTAACTCCGTCAATAGCTGATGGAAAATGGCATCGGGTGGAGACACTCGGATGGGCCTATGGGGCTTTGAAGGGGCGGGTATCCAAAATAAGGCCCAATATCGAGTGCCGCTCTTCGAGGACATATAATTGACTGCCACTCTGAATTAGCGTGTGCCAAATGGCCGATAGGAGCCCTGATATTCAAGATTTTTTTTCCTCCGATTCGCGATTCGATCGAGAGCCGTCTTTCGAGGGCTGTTGCAAAAAAATGGGTCCTACGAAAATTCTTAAAATCGCTCCAAGTATCCGTCATTGTGTCACGAACAAGTACCCTGAACCGTTTTTCTTAACTCCGTCAATAGCTGATGGAAAATAGCATCGGGTGGAGACACTCGGATGGGCCTATGGGGCTTTGAAGGGGCGGGTATCCAAAATAAGGCCCAATATCGAGTGCCGCTCTTCGAGGACATATAATTGACTGCCACTCTGAATTAGCGTGTGCCAAATGGCCGATAGGAGCCCTGATATTCAAGATTTTTTTTCCTCCGATTCGCGATTCGATCGAGAGCCGTCTTTCGAGGGCTGTTGCAAAAAAATGGGTCCTACGAAAATTCTTAAAATCGCTCCAAGTATCCGTCATTGTGTCACGAACAAGTACCCTGAACCGTTTTTCTTAACTCCGTCAATAGCTGATGGAAAATAGCATCGGGTGGAGACACTCGGATGGGCCTATGGGGCTTTGAAGGGGCGGGTATCCAAAATAAGGCCCAATATCGAGTGCCGCTCTTCGAGGACATATAATTGACTGCCACTCTGAATTAGCGTGTGCCAAATGGCCGATAGGAGCCCTGATATTCAAGATTTTTTTTCCTCCGATTCGCGATTCGATCGAGAGCCGTCTTTCGAGGGCTGTTGCAAAAAAATGGGTCCTACGAAAATTCTTAAAATCGCTCCAAGTATCCGTCATTGTGTCACGAACAAGTACCCTGAACCGTTTTTCTTAACTCCGTCAATAGCTGATGGAAAATAGCATCGGGTGGAGACACTCGGATGGGCCTATGGGGCTTTGAAGGGGCGGGTATCCAAAATAAGGCCCAATATCGAGTGCCGCTCTTCGAGGACATATAATTGACTGCCACTCTGAATTAGCGTGTGCCAAATGGCCGATAGGAGCCCCGATATTCCAGATTTTTTTTCCCTCGAATCGCGATTCGATCGAGAGCCGTCTTTCGAGGGCTGTTGCAAAAAAATGGGTCCTACGAAAATTCTTAAAATCGCTCCAAGTATCCGTCATTGTGTCACGAACAAGTACCCTGAACCGTTTTTCTTAACTCCGTCAATAGCTGATGGAAAATAGCATCGGGTGGAGACACTCGGATGGGCCTATGGGGCTTTGAAGGGGCGGGTATCCAAAATAAGGCCCAATATCGAGTGCCGCTCTTCGAGGACATATAATTGACTGCCACTCTGAATTAGCGTGTGCCAAATGGCCGATAGGAGCCCTGATATTCAAGATTTTTTTTCCTCCGATTCGCGATTCGATCGAGAGCCGTCTTTCGAGGGCTGTTGCAAAAAAATGGGTCCTACGAAAATTCTTAAAATCGCTCCAAGTATCCGTCATTGTGTCACGAACAAGTACCCTGAACCGTTTTTCTTAACTCCGTCAATAGCTGATGGAAAATAGCATCGGGTGGAGACACTCGGATGGGCCTATGGGGCTTTGAAGGGGCGGGTATCCAAAATAAGGCCCAATATCGAGTGCCGCTCTTCGAGGACATATAATTGACTGCCACTCTGAATTAGCGTGTGCCAAATGGCCGATAGGAGCCCTGATATTCAAGATTTTTTTTCCTCCGATTCGCGATTCGATCGAGAGCCGTCTTTCGAGGGCTGTTGCAAAAAAATGGGTCCTACGAAAATTCTTAAAATCGCTCCAAGTATCCGTCATTGTGTCACGAACAAGTACCCTGAACCGTTTTTCTTAACTCCGTCAATAGCTGATGGAAAATAGCATCGGGTGGAGACACTCGGATGGGCCTATGGGGCTTTGAAGGGGCGGGTATCCAAAATAAGGCCCAATATCGAGTGCCGCTCTTCGAGGACATATAATTGACTGCCACTCTGAATTAGCGTGTGCCAAATGGCCGATAGGAGCCCCGATATTCAAGATTTTTTTTCCCTCGAATCGCGATTCGATCGAGAGCCGTCTTTCGAGGGCTGTTGCAAAAAAATGGGTCCTACGAAAATTCTTAAAATCGCTCCAAGTATCCGTCATTGTGTCACGAACAAGTACCCTGAACCGTTTTTCTTAACTCCGTCAATAGCTGATGGAAAATAGCATCGGGTGGAGACACTCGGATGGGCCTATGGGGCTTTGAAGGGGCGGGTATCCAAAATAAGGCCCAATATCGAGTGCCGCTCTTCGAGGACATATAATTGACTGCCACTCTGAATTAGCGTGTGCCAAATGGCCGATAGGAGCCCTGATATTCAAGATTTTTTTTCCTCCGATTCGCGATTCGATCGAGAGCCGTCTTTCGAGGGCTGTTGCAAAAAAATGGGTCCTACGAAAATTCTTAAAATCGCTCCAAGTATCCGTCATTGTGTCACGAACAAGTACCCTGAACCGTTTTTCTTAACTCCGTCAATAGCTGATGGAAAATAGCATCGGGTGGAGACACTCGGATGGGCCTATGGGGCTTTGAAGGGGCGGGTATCCAAAATAAGGCCCAATATCGAGTGCCGCTCTTCGAGGACATATAATTGACTGCCACTCTGAATTAGCGTGTGCCAAATGGCCGATAGGAGCCCCGATATTCAAGATTTTTTTTCCCTCGAATCGCGATTCGATCGAGAGCCGTCTTTCGAGGGCTGTTGCAAAAAAATGGGTCCTACGAAAATTCTTAAAATCGCTCCAAGTATCCGTCATTGTGTCACGAACAAGTACCCTGAACCGTTTTTCTTAACTCCGTCAATAGCTGATGGAAAATAGCATCGGGTGGAGACACTCGGATGGGCCTATGGGGCTTTGAAGGGGCGGGTATCCAAAATAAGGCCCAATATCGAGTGCCGCTCTTCGAGGACATATAATTGACTGCCACTCTGAATTAGCGTGTGCCAAATGGCCGATAGGAGCCCTGATATTCAAGATTTTTTTTCCTCCGATTCGCGATTCGATCGAGAGCCGTCTTTCGAGGGCTGTTGCAAAAAAATGGGTCCTACGAAAATTCTTAAAATCGCTCCAAGTATCCGTCATTGTGTCACGAACAAGTACCCTGAACCGTTTTTCTTAACTCCGTCAATAGCTGATGGAAAATAGCATCGGGTGGAGACACTCGGATGGGCCTATGGGGCTTTGAAGGGGCGGGTATCCAAAATAAGGCCCAATATCGAGTGCCGCTCTTCGAGGACATATAATTGACTGCCACTCTGAATTAGCGTGTGCCAAATGGCCGATAGGAGCCCTGATATTCAAGATTTTTTTTCCTCCGATTCGCGATTCGATCGAGAGCCGTCTTTCGAGGGCTGTTGCAAAAAAATGGGTCCTACGAAAATTCTTAAAATCGCTCCAAGTATCCGTCATTGTGTCACGAACAAGTACCCTGAACCGTTTTTCTTAACTCCGTCAATAGCTGATGGAAAATAGCATCGGGTGGAGACACTCGGATGGGCCTATGGGGCTTTGAAGGGGCGGGTATCCAAAATAAGGCCCAATATCGAGTGCCGCTCTTCGAGGACATATAATTGACTGCCACTCTGAATTAGCGTGTGCCAAATGGCCGATAGGAGCCCTGATATTCAAGATTTTTTTTCCTCCGATTCGCGATTCGATCGAGAGCCGTCTTTCGAGGGCTGTTGCAAAAAAATGGGTCCTACGAAAATTCTTAAAATCGCTCCAAGTATCCGTCATTGTGTCACGAACAAGTACCCTGAACCGTTTTTCTTAACTCCGTCAATAGCTGATGGAAAATAGCATCGGGTGGAGACACTCGGATGGGCCTATGGGGCTTTGAAGGGGCGGGTATCCAAAATAAGGCCCAATATCGAGTGCCGCTCTTCGAGGACATATAATTGACTGCCACTCTGAATTAGCGTGTGCCAAATGGCCGATAGGAGCCCCGATATTCAAGATTTTTTTTCCCTCGAATCGCGATTCGATCGAGAGCCGTCTTTCGAGGGCTGTTGCAAAAAAATGGGTCCTACGAAAATTCTTAAAATCGCTCCAAGTATCCGTCATTGTGTCACGAACAAGTACCCTGAACCGTTTTTCTTAACTCCGTCAATAGCTGATGGAAAATAGCATCGGGTGGAGACACTCGGATGGGCCTATGGGGCTTTGAAGGGGCGGGTATCCAAAATAAGGCCCAATATCGAGTGCCGCTCTTCGAGGACATATAATTGACTGCCACTCTGAATTAGCGTGTGCCAAATGGCCGATAGGAGCCCTGATATTCAAGATTTTTTTTCCTCCGATTCGCGATTCGATCGAGAGCCGTCTTTCGAGGGCTGTTGCAAAAAAATGGGTCCTACGAAAATTCTTAAAATCGCTCCAAGTATCCGTCATTGTGTCACGAACAAGTACCCTGAACCGTTTTTCTTAACTCCGTCAATAGCTGATGGAAAATAGCATCGGGTGGAGACACTCGGATGGGCCTATGGGGCTTTGAAGGGGCGGGTATCCAAAATAAGGCCCAATATCGAGTGCCGCTCTTCGAGGACATATAATTGACTGCCACTCTGAATTAGCGTGTGCCAAATGGCCGATAGGAGCCCCGATATTCAAGATTTTTTTTCCCTCGAATCGCGATTCGATCGAGAGCCGTCTTTCGAGGGCTGTTGCAAAAAAATGGGTCCTACGAAAATTCTTAAAATCGCTCCAAGTATCCGTCATTGTGTCACGAACAAGTACCCTGAACCGTTTTTCTTAACTCCGTCAATAGCTGATGGAAAATAGCATCGGGTGGAGTCACTCGGATGGGCCTATGGGGCTTTGAAGGGGCGGGTATCCAAAATAAGGCCCAATATCGAGTGCCGCTCTTCGAGGACATATAATTGACTGCCACTCTGAATTAGCGTGTGCCAAATGGCCGATAGGAGCCCTGATATTCAAGATTTTTTTTCCTCCGATTCGCGATTCGATCGAGAGCCGTCTTTCGAGGGCTGTTGCAAAAAAATGGGTCCTACGAAAATTCTTAAAATCGCTCCAAGTATCCGTCATTGTGTCACGAACAAGTACCCTGAACCGTTTTTCTTAACTCCGTCAATAGCTGATGGAAAATAGCATCGGGTGAAGACATTCGGATGGGCCTATGGGGCTTTGAAGGGGCGGGTATCCAAAATAAGGCCCAATATCGAGTGCCGCTCTTCGAGGACATATAATTGACTGCCACTCTGAATTAGCGTGTGCCAAATGGCCGATAGGAGCCCTGATATTCAAGATTTTTTTTCCTCCGATTCGCGATTCGATCGAGAGCCGTCTTTCGAGGGCTGTTGCAAAAAAATGGGTCCTACGAAAATTCTTAAAATCGCTCCAAGTATCCGTCATTGTGTCACGAACAAGTACCCTGAACCGTTTTTCTTAACTCCGTCAATAGCTGATGGAAAATAGCATCGGGTGGAGACACTCGGATGGGCCTATGGGGCTTTGAAGGGGCGGGTATCCAAAATAAGGCCCAATATCGAGTGCCGCTCTTCGAGGACATATAATTGACTGCCACTCTGAATTAGCGTGTGCCAAATGGCCGATAGGAGCCCTGATATTCAAGATTTTTTTTCCTCCGATTCGCGATTCGATCGAGAGCCGTCTTTCGAGGGCTGTTGCAAAAAAATGGGTCCTACGAAAATTCTTAAAATCGCTCCAAGTATCCGTCATTGTGTCACGAACAAGTACCCTGAACCGTTTTTCTTAACTCCGTCAATAGCTGATGGAAAATAGCATCGGGTGGAGACACTCGGATGGGCCTATGGGGCTTTGAAGGGGCGGGTATCCAAAATAAGGCCCAATATCGAGTGCCGCTCTTCGAGGACATATAATTGACTGCCACTCTGAATTAGCGTGTGCCAAATGGCCGATAGGAGCCCCGATATTCAAGATTTTTTTTCCCTCGAATCGCGATTCGATCGAGAGCCGTCTTTCGAGGGCTGTTGCAAAAAAATGGGTCCTACGAAAATTCTTAAAATCGCTCCAAGTATCCGTCATTGTGTCACGAACAAGTACCCTGAACCGTTTTTCTTAACTCCGTCAATAGCTGATGGAAAATAGCATCGGGTGGAGACACTCGGATGGGCCTATGGGGCTTTGAAGGGGCGGGTATCCAAAATAAGGCCCAATATCGAGTGCCGCTCTTCGAGGACATATAATTGACTGCCACTCTGAATTAGCGTGTGCCAAATGGCCGATAGGAGCCCTGATATTCAAGATTTTTTTTCCTCCGATTCGCGATTCGATCGAAAGCCGTCTTTCGAGGGCTGTTGCAAAAAAATGGGTCCTACGAAAATTCTTAAAATCGCTCCAAGTATCCGTCATTGTGTCACGAACAAGTACCCTGAACCGTTTTTCTTAACTCCGTCAATAGCTGATGGAAAATAGCATCGGGTGGAGACACTCGGATGGGCCTATGGGGCTTTGAAGGGGCGGGTATCCAAAATAAGGCCCAATATCGAGTGCCGCTCTTCGAGGACATATAATTGACTGCCACTCTGAATTAGCGTGTGCCAAATGGCCGATAGGAGCCCTGATATTCAAGATTTTTTTTCCTCCGATTCGCGATTCGATCGAGAGCCGTCTTTCGAGGGCTGTTGCAAAAAAATGGGTCCTACGAAAATTCTTAAAATCGCTCCAAGTATCCGTCATTGTGTCACGAACAAGTACCCTGAACCGTTTTTCTTAACTCCGTCAATAGCTGATGGAAAATAGCATCGGGTGGAGACACTCGGATGGGCCTATGGGGCTTTGAAGGGGCGGGTATCCAAAATAAGGCCCAATATCGAGTGCCGCTCTTCGAGGACATATAATTGACTGCCACTCTGAATTAGCGTGTGCCAAATGGCCGATAGGAGCCCTGATATTCAAGATTTTTTTTCCTCCGATTCGCGATTCGATCGAGAGCCGTCTTTCGAGGGCTGTTGCAAAAAAATGGGTCCTACGAAAATTCTTAAAATCGCTCCAAGTATCCGTCATTGTGTCACGAACAAGTACCCTGAACCGTTTTTCTTAACTCCGTCAATAGCTGATGGAAAATAGCATCGGGTGGAGACACTCGGATGGGCCTATGGGGCTTTGAAGGGGCGGGTATCCAAAATAAGGCCCAATATCGAGTGCCGCTCTTCGAGGACATATAATTGACTGCCACTCTGAATTAGCGTGTGCCAAATGGCCGATAGGAGCCCTGATATTCAAGATTTTTTTTCCTCCGATTCGCGATTCGATCGAGAGCCGTCTTTCGAGGGCTGTTGCAAAAAAATGGGTCCTACGAAAATTCTTAAAATCGCTCCAAGTATCCGTCATTGTGTCACGAACAAGTACCCTGAACCGTTTTTCTTAACTCCGTCAATAGCTGATGGAAAATAGCATCGGGTGGAGACACTCGGATGGGCCTATGGGGCTTTGAAGGGGCGGGTATCCAAAATAAGGCCCAATATCGAGTGCCGCTCTTCGAGGACATATAATTGACTGCCACTCTGAATTAGCGTGTGCCAAATGGCCGATAGGAGCCCCGATATTCAAGATTTTTTTTCCCTCGAATCGCGATTCGATCGAGAGCCGTCTTTCGAGGGCTGTTGCAAAAAAATGGGTCCTACGAAAATTCTTAAAATCGCTCCAAGTATCCGTCATTGTGTCACGAACAAGTACCCTGAACCGTTTTTCTTAACTCCGTCAATAGCTGATGGAAAATAGCATCGGGTGGAGACACTCGGATGGGCCTATGGGGCTTTGAAGGGGCGGGTATCCAAAATAAGGCCCAATATCGAGTGCCGCTCTTCGAGGACATATAATTGACTGCCACTCTGAATTAGCGTGTGCCAAATGGCCGATAGGAGCCCTGATATTCAAGATTTTTTTTCCTCCGATTCGCGATTCGATCGAGAGCCGTCTTTCGAGGGCTGTTGCAAAAAAATGGGTCCTACGAAAATTCTTAAAATCGCTCCAAGTATCCGTCATTGTGTCACGAACAAGTACCCTGAACCGTTTTTCTTAACTCCGTCAATAGCTGATGGAAAATAGCATCGGGTGGAGACACTCGGATGGGCCTATGGGGCTTTGAAGGGGCGGGTATCCAAAATAAGGCCCAATATCGAGTGCCGCTCTTCGAGGACATATAATTGACTGCCACTCTGAATTAGCGTGTGCCAAATGGCCGATAGGAGCCCCGATATTCAAGATTTTTTTTCCCTCGAATCGCGATTCGATCGAGAGCCGTCTTTCGAGGGCTGTTGCAAAAAAATGGGTCCTACGAAAATTCTTAAAATCGCTCCAAGTATCCGTCATTGTGTCACGAACAAGTACCCTGAACCGTTTTTCTTAACTCCGTCAATAGCTGATGGAAAATAGCATCGGGTGGAGTCACTCGGATGGGCCTATGGGGCTTTGAAGGGGCGGGTATCCAAAATAAGGCCCAATATCGAGTGCCGCTCTTCGAGGACATATAATTGACTGCCACTCTGAATTAGCGTGTGCCAAATGGCCGATAGGAGCCCTGATATTCAAGATTTTTTTTCCTCCGATTCGCGATTCGATCGAGAGCCGTCTTTCGAGGGCTGTTGCAAAAAAATGGGTCCTACGAAAATTCTTAAAATCGCTCCAAGTATCCGTCATTGTGTCACGAACAAGTACCCTGAACCGTTTTTCTTAACTCCGTCAATAGCTGATGGAAAATAGCATCGGGTGAAGACATTCGGATGGGCCTATGGGGCTTTGAAGGGGCGGGTATCCAAAATAAGGCCCAATATCGAGTGCCGCTCTTCGAGGACATATAATTGACTGCCACTCTGAATTAGCGTGTGCCAAATGGCCGATAGGAGCCCTGATATTCAAGATTTTTTTTCCTCCGATTCGCGATTCGATCGAGAGCCGTCTTTCGAGGGCTGTTGCAAAAAAATGGGTCCTACGAAAATTCTTAAAATCGCTCCAAGTATCCGTCATTGTGTCACGAACAAGTACCCTGAACCGTTTTTCTTAACTCCGTCAATAGCTGATGGAAAATAGCATCGGGTGGAGACACTCGGATGGGCCTATGGGGCTTTGAAGGGGCGGGTATCCAAAATAAGGCCCAATATCGAGTGCCGCTCTTCGAGGACATATAATTGACTGCCACTCTGAATTAGCGTGTGCCAAATGGCCGATAGGAGCCCTGATATTCAAGATTTTTTTTCCTCCGATTCGCGATTCGATCGAGAGCCGTCTTTCGAGGGCTGTTGCAAAAAAATGGGTCCTACGAAAATTCTTAAAATCGCTCCAAGTATCCGTCATTGTGTCACGAACAAGTACCCTGAACCGTTTTTCTTAACTCCGTCAATAGCTGATGGAAAATAGCATCGGGTGGAGACACTCGGATGGGCCTATGGGGCTTTGAAGGGGCGGGTATCCAAAATAAGGCCCAATATCGAGTGCCGCTCTTCGAGGACATATAATTGACTGCCACTCTGAATTAGCGTGTGCCAAATGGCCGATAGGAGCCCCGATATTCAAGATTTTTTTTCCCTCGAATCGCGATTCGATCGAGAGCCGTCTTTCGAGGGCTGTTGCAAAAAAATGGGTACTACGAAAATTCTTAAAATCGCTCCAAGTATCCGTCATTGTGTCACGAACAAGTACCCTGAACCGTTTTTCTTAACTCCGTCAATAGCTGATGGAAAATAGCATCGGGTGGAGACACTCGGATGGGCCTATGGGGCTTTGAAGGGGCGGGTATCCAAAATAAGGCCCAATATCGAGTGCCGCTCTTCGAGGACATATAATTGACTGCCACTCTGAATTAGCGTGTGCCAAATGGCCGATAGGAGCCCTGATATTCAAGATTTTTTTTCCTCCGATTCGCGATTCGATCGAGAGCCGTCTTTCGAGGGCTGTTGCAAAAAAATGGGTCCTACGAAAATTCTTAAAATCGCTCCAAGTATCCGTCATTGTGTCACGAACAAGTACCCTGAACCGTTTTTCTTAACTCCGTCAATAGCTGATGGAAAATAGCATCGGGTGGAGACACTCGGATGGGCCTATGGGGCTTTGAAGGGGCGGGTATCCAAAATAAGGCCCAATATCGAGTGCCGCTCTTCGAGGACATATAATTGACTGCCACTCTGAATTAGCGTGTGCCAAATGGCCGATAGGAGCCCTGATATTCAAGATTTTTTTTCCTCCGATTCGCGATTCGATCGAGAGCCGTCTTTCGAGGGCTGTTGCAAAAAAATGGGTCCTACGAAAATTCTTAAAATCGCTCCAAGTATCCGTCATTGTGTCACGAACAAGTACCCTGAACCGTTTTTCTTAACTCCGTCAATAGCTGATGGAAAATAGCATCGGGTGGAGACACTCGGATGGGCCTATGGGGCTTTGAAGGGGCGGGTATCCAAAATAAGGCCCAATATCGAGTGCCGCTCTTCGAGGACATATAATTGACTGCCACTCTGAATTAGCGTGTGCCAAATGGCCGATAGGAGCCCTGATATTCAAGATTTTTTTTCCTCCGATTCGCGATTCGATCGAGAGCCGTCTTTCGAGGGCTGTTGCAAAAAAATGGGTCCTACGAAAATTCTTAAAATCGCTCCAAGTATCCGTCATTGTGTCACGAACAAGTACCCTGAACCGTTTTTCTTAACTCCGTCAATAGCTGATGGAAAATAGCATCGGGTGGAGACACTCGGATGGGCCTATGGGGCTTTGAAGGGGCGGGTATCCAAAATAAGGCCCAATATCGAGTGCCGCTCTTCGAGGACATATAATTGACTGCCACTCTGAATTAGCGTGTGCCAAATAGCCGATAGGAGCCCCGATATTCAAGATTTTTTTTCCCTCGAATCGCGATTCGATCGAGAGCCGTCTTTCGAGGGCTGTTGCAAAAAAATGGTTCCTACGAAAATTCTTAAAATCGCTCCAAGTATCCGTCATTGTGTCACGAACAAGTACCCTGAACCGTTTTTCTTAACTCCGTCAATAGCTGATGGAAAATAGCATCGGGTGGAGACACTCGGATGGGCCTATGGGGCTTTGAAGGGGCGGGTATCCAAAATAAGGCCCAATATCGAGTGCCGCTCTTCGAGGACATATAATTGACTGCCACTCTGAATTAGCGTGTGCCAAATGGCCGATAGGAGCCCTGATATTCAAGATTTTTTTTCCTCCGATTCGCGATTCGATCGAGAGCCGTCTTTCGAGGGCTGTTGCAAAAAAATGGGTCCTACGAAAATTCTTAAAATCGCTCCAAGTATCCGTCATTGTGTCACGAACAAGTACCCTGAACCGTTTTTCTTAACTCCGTCAATAGCTGATGGAAAATAGCATCGGGTGGAGACACTCGGATGGGCCTATGGGGCTTTGAAGGGGCGGGTATCCAAAATAAGGCCCAATATCGAGTGCCGCTCTTCGAGGACATATAATTGACTGCCACTCTGAATTAGCGTGTGCCAAATGGCCGATAGGAGCCCTGATATTCAAGATTTTTTTTCCTCCGATTCGCGATTCGATCGAGAGCCGTCTTTCGAGGGCTGTTGCAAAAAAATGGGTCCTACGAAAATTCTTAAAATCGCTCCAAGTATCCGTCATTGTGTCACGAACAAGTACCCTGAACCGTTTTTCTTAACTCCGTCAATAGCTGATGGAAAATAGCATCGGGTGGAGACACTCGGATGGGCCTATGGGGCTTTGAAGGGGCGGGTATCCAAAATAAGGCCCAATATCGAGTGCCGCTCTTCGAGGACATATAATTGACTGCCACTCTGAATTAGCGTGTGCCAAATGGCCGATAGGAGCCCTGATATTCAAGATTTTTTTTCCTCCGATTCGCGATTCGATCGAGAGCCGTCTTTCGAGGGCTGTTGCAAAAAAATGGGTCCTACGAAAATTCTTAAAATCGCTCCAAGTATCCGTCATTGTGTCACGAACAAGTACCCTGAACCGTTTTTCTTAACTCCGTCAATAGCTGATGGAAAATAGCATCGGGTGGAGACACTCGGATGGGCCTATGGGGCTTTGAAGGGGCGGGTATCCAAAATAAGGCCCAATATCGAGTGCCGCTCTTCGAGGACATATAATTGACTGCCACTCTGAATTAGCGTGTGCCAAATGGCCGATAGGAGCCCTGATATTCAAGATTTTTTTTCCTCCGATTCGCGATTCGATCGAGAGCCGTCTTTCGAGGGCTGTTGCAAAAAAATGGGTCCTACGAAAATTCTTAAAATCGCTCCAAGTATCCGTCATTGTGTCACGAACAAGTACCCTGAACCGTTTTTCTTAACTCCGTCAATAGCTGATGGAAAATAGCATCGGGTGGAGACACTCGGATGGGCCTATGGGGCTTTGAAGGGGCGGGTATCCAAAATAAGGCCCAATATCGAGTGCCGCTCTTCGAGGACATATAATTGACTGCCACTCTGAATTAGCGTGTGCCAAATGGCCGATAGGAGCCCCGATATTCAAGATTTTTTTTCCCTCGAATCGCGATTCGATCGAGAGCCGTCTTTCGAGGGCTGTTGCAAAAAAATGGGTCCTACGAAAATTCTTAAAATCGCTCCAAGTATCCGTCATTGTGTCACGAACAAGTACCCTGAACCGTTTTTCTTAACTCCGTCAATAGCTGATGGAAAATAGCATCGGGTGGAGACACTCGGATGGGCCTATGGGGCTTTGAAGGGGCGGGTATCCAAAATAAGGCCCAATATCGAGTGCCGCTCTTCGAGGACATATAATTGACTGCCACTCTGAATTAGCGTGTGCCAAATGGCCGATAGGAGCCCTGATATTCAAGATTTTTTTTCCTCCGATTCGCGATTCGATCGAGAGCCGTCTTTCGAGGGCTGTTGCAAAAAAATGGGTCCTACGAAAATTCTTAAAATCGCTCCAAGTATCCGTCATTGTGTCACGAACAAGTACCCTGAACCGTTTTTCTTAACTCCGTCAATAGCTGATGGAAAATAGCATCGGGTGGAGACACTCGGATGGGCCTATGGGGCTTTGAAGGGGCGGGTATCCAAAATAAGGCCCAATATCGAGTGCCGCTCTTCGAGGACATATAATTGACTGCCACTCCGAATTAGCGTGTGCCAAATGGCCGATAGGAGCCCCGATATTCAAGATTTTTTTTCCCTCGAATCGCGATTCGATCGAGAGCCGTCTTTCGAGGGCTGTTGCAAAAAAATGGGTCCTACGAAAATTCTTAAAATCGCTCCAAGTATCCGTCATTGTGTCACGAACAAGTACCCTGAACCGTTTTTCTTAACTCCGTCAATAGCTGATGGAAAATAGCATCGGGTGGAGACACTCGGATGGGCCTATGGGGCTTTGAAGGGGCGGGTATCCAAAATAAGGCCCAATATCGAGTGCCGCTCTTCGAGGACATATAATTGACTGCCACTCTGAATTAGCGTGTGCCAAATGGCCGATAGGAGCCCTGATATTCAAGATTTTTTTTCCTCCGATTCGCGATTCGATCGAGAGCCGTCTTTCGAGGGCTGTTGCAAAAAAATGGGTCCTACGAAAATTCTTAAAATCGCTCCAAGTATCCGTCATTGTGTCACGAACAAGTACCCTGAACCGTTTTTCTTAACTCCGTCAATAGCTGATGGAAAATAGCATCGGGTGGAGACACTCGGATGGGCCTATGGGGCTTTGAAGGGGCGGGTATCCAAAATAAGGCCCAATATCGAGTGCCGCTCTTCGAGGACATATAATTGACTGCCACTCTGAATTAGCGTGTGCCAAATGGCCGATAGGAGCCCTGATATTCAAGATTTTTTTTCCTCCGATTCGCGATTCGATCGAGAGCCGTCTTTCGAGGGCTGTTGCAAAAAAATGGGTCCTACGAAAATTCTTAAAATCGCTCCAAGTATCCGTCATTGTGTCACGAACAAGTACCCTGAACCGTTTTTCTTAACTCCGTCAATAGCTGATGGAAAATAGCATCGGGTGGAGACACTCGGATGGGCCTATGGGGCTTTGAAGGGGCGGGTATCCAAAATAAGGCCCAATATCGAGTGCCGCTCTTCGAGGACATATAATTGACTGCCACTCTGAATTAGCGTGTGCCAAATGGCCGATAGGAGCCCTGATATTCAAGATTTTTTTTCCTCCGATTCGCGATTCGATCGAGAGCCGTCTTTCGAGGGCTGTTGCAAAAAAATGGGTCCTACGAAAATTCTTAAAATCGCTCCAAGTATCCGTCATTGTGTCACGAACAAGTACCCTGAACCGTTTTTCTTAACTCCGTCAATAGCTGATGGAAAATAGCATCGGGTGGAGACACTCGGATGGGCCTATGGGGCTTTGAAGGGGCGGGTATCCAAAATAAGGCCCAATATCGAGTGCCGCTCTTCGAGGACATATAATTGACTGCCACTCTGAATTAGCGTGTGCCAAATGGCCGATAGGAGCCCTGATATTCAAGATTTTTTTTCCTCCGATTCGCGATTCGATCGAGAGCCGTCTTTCGAGGGCTGTTGCAAAAAAATGGGTCCTACGAAAATTCTTAAAATCGCTCCAAGTATCCGTCATTGTGTCACGAACAAGTACCCTGAACCGTTTTTCTTAACTCCGTCAATAGCTGATGGAAAATAGCATCGGGTGGAGACACTCGGATGGGCCTATGGGGCTTTGAAGGGGCGGGTATCCAAAATAAGGCCCAATATCGAGTGCCGCTCTTCGAGGACATATAATTGACTGCCACTCTGAATTAGCGTGTGCCAAATGGCCGATAGGAGCCCCGATATTCAAGATTTTTTTTCCCTCGAATCGCGATTCGATCGAGAGCCGTCTTTCGAGGGCTGTTGCAAAAAAATGGGTCCTACGAAAATTCTTAAAATCGCTCCAAGTATCCGTCATTGTGTCACGAACAAGTACCCTGAACCGTTTTTCTTAACTCCGTCAATAGCTGATGGAAAATAGCATCGGGTGGAGACACTCGGATGGGCCTATGGGGCTTTGAAGGGGCGGGTATCCAAAATAAGGCCCAATATCGAGTGCCGCTCTTCGAGGACATATAATTGACTGCCACTCTGAATTAGCGTGTGCCAAATGGCCGATAGGAGCCCTGATATTCAAGATTTTTTTTCCTCCGATTCGCGATTCGATCGAGAGCCGTCTTTCGAGGGCTGTTGCAAAAAAATGGGTCCTACGAAAATTCTTAAAATCGCTCCAAGTATCCGTCATTGTGTCACGAACAAGTACCCTGAACCGTTTTTCTTAACTCCGTCAATAGCTGATGGAAAATAGCATCGGGTGGAGACACTCGGATGGGCCTATGGGGCTTTGAAGGGGCGGGTATCCAAAATAAGGCCCAATATCGAGTGCCGCTCTTCGAGGACATATAATTGACTGCCACTCTGAATTAGCGTGTGCCAAATGGCCGATAGGAGCCCCGATATTCAAGATTTTTTTTCCCTCGAATCGCGATTCGATCGAGAGCCGTCTTTCGAGGGCTGTTGCAAAAAAATGGGTCCTACGAAAATTCTTAAAATCGCTCCAAGTATCCGTCATTGTGTCACGAACAAGTACCCTGAACCGTTTTTCTTAACTCCGTCAATAGCTGATGGAAAATAGCATCGGGTGGAGACACTCGGATGGGCCTATGGGGCTTTGAAGGGGCGGGTATCCAAAATAAGGCCCAATATCGAGTGCCGCTCTTCGAGGACATATAATTGACTGCCACTCTGAATTAGCGTGTGCCAAATGGCCGATAGGAGCCCTGATATTCAAGATTTTTTTTCCTCCGATTCGCGATTCGATCGAGAGCCGTCTTTCGAGGGCTGTTGCAAAAAAATGGGTCCTACGAAAATTCTTAAAATCGCTCCAAGTATCCGTCATTGTGTCACGAACAAGTACCCTGAACCGTTTTTCTTAACTCCGTCAATAGCTGATGGAAAATAGCATCGGGTGGAGACACTCGGATGGGCCTATGGGGCTTTGAAGGGGCGGGTATCCAAAATAAGGCCCAATATCGAGTGCCGCTCTTCGAGGACATATAATTGACTGCCACTCTGAATTAGCGTGTGCCAAATGGCCGATAGGAGCCCTGATATTCAAGATTTTTTTTCCTCCGATTCGCGATTCGATCGAGAGCCGTCTTTCGAGGGCTGTTGCAAAAAAATGGGTCCTACGAAAATTCTTAAAATCGCTCCAAGTATCCGTCATTGTGTCACGAACAAGTACCCTGAACCGTTTTTCTTAACTCCGTCAATAGCTGATGGAAAATAGCATCGGGTGGAGACACTCGGATGGGCCTATGGGGCTTTGAAGGGGCGGGTATCCAAAATAAGGCCCAATATCGAGTGCCGCTCTTCGAGGACATATAATTGACTGCCACTCTGAATTAGCGTGTGCCAAATGGCCGATAGGAGCCCTGATATTCAAGATTTTTTTTCCTCCGATTCGCGATTCGATCGAGAGCCGTCTTTCGAGGGCTGTTGCAAAAAAATGGGTCCTACGAAAATTCTTAAAATCGCTCCAAGTATCCGTCATTGTGTCACGAACAAGTACCCTGAACCGTTTTTCTTAACTCCGTCAATAGCTGATGGAAAATAGCATCGGGTGGAGACACTCGGATGGGCCTATGGGGCTTTGAAGGGGCGGGTATCCAAAATAAGGCCCAATATCGAGTGCCGCTCTTCGAGGACATATAATTGACTGCCACTCTGAATTAGCGTGTGCCAAATGGCCGATAGGAGCCCCGATATTCAAGATTTTTTTTCCCTCGAATCGCGATTCGATCGAGAGCCGTCTTTCGAGGGCTGTTGCAAAAAAATGGGTCCTACGAAAATTCTTAAAATCGCTCCAAGTATCCGTCATTGTGTCACGAACAAGTACCCTGAACCGTTTTTCTTAACTCCGTCAATAGCTGATGGAAAATAGCATCGGGTGGAGACACTCGGATGGGCCTATGGGGCTTTGAAGGGGCGGGTATCCAAAATAAGGCCCAATATCGAGTGCCGCTCTTCGAGGACATATAATTGACTGCCACTCTGAATTAGCGTGTGCCAAATGGCCGATAGGAGCCCTGATATTCAAGATTTTTTTTCCTCCGATTCGCGATTCGATCGAGAGCCGTCTTTCGAGGGCTGTTGCAAAAAAATGGGTCCTACGAAAATTCTTAAAATCGCTCCAAGTATCCGTCATTGTGTCACGAACAAGTACCCTGAACCGTTTTTCTTAACTCCGTCAATAGCTGATGGAAAATAGCATCGGGTGGAGACACTCGGATGGGCCTATGGGGCTTTGAAGGGGCGGGTATCCAAAATAAGGCCCAATATCGAGTGCCGCTCTTCGAGGACATATAATTGACTGCCACTCTGAATTAGCGTGTGCCAAATGGCCGATAGGAGCCCTGATATTCAAGATTTTTTTTCCTCCGATTCGCGATTCGATCGAGAGCCGTCTTTCGAGGGCTGTTGCAAAAAAATGGGTCCTACGAAAATTCTTAAAATCGCTCCAAGTATCCGTCATTGTGTCACGAACAAGTACCCTGAACCGTTTTTCTTAACTCCGTCAATAGCTGATGGAAAATAGCATCGGGTGGAGACACTCGGATGGGCCTATGGGGCTTTGAAGGGGCGGGTATCCAAAATAAGGCCCAATATCGAGTGCCGCTCTTCGAGGACATATAATTGACTGCCACTCTGAATTAGCGTGTGCCAAATGGCCGATAGGAGCCCTGATATTCAAGATTTTTTTTCCTCCGATTCGCGATTCGATCGAGAGCCGTCTTTCGAGGGCTGTTGCAAAAAAATGGGTCCTACGAAAATTCTTAAAATCGCTCCAAGTATCCGTCATTGTGTCACGAACAAGTACCCTGAACCGTTTTTCTTAACTCCGTCAATAGCTGATGGAAAATAGCATCGGGTGGAGACACTCGGATGGGCCTATGGGGCTTTGAAGGGGCGGGTATCCAAAATAAGGCCCAATATCGAGTGCCGCTCTTCGAGGACATATAATTGACTGCCACTCTGAATTAGCGTGTGCCAAATGGCCGATAGGAGCCCCGATATTCAAGATTTTTTTTCCCTCGAATCGCGATTCGATCGAGAGCCGTCTTTCGAGGGCTGTTGCAAAAAAATGGGTCCTACGAAAATTCTTAAAATCGCTCCAAGTATCCGTCATTGTGTCACGAACAAGTACCCTGAACCGTTTTTCTTAACTCCGTCAATAGCTGATGGAAAATAGCATCGGGTGGAGACACTCGGATGGGCCTATGGGGCTTTGAAGGGGCGGGTATCCAAAATAAGGCCCAATATCGAGTGCCGCTCTTCGAGGACATATAATTGACTGCCACTCTGAATTAGCGTGTGCCAAATGGCCGATAGGAGCCCTGATATTCAAGATTTTTTTTCCTCCGATTCGCGATTCGATCGAGAGCCGTCTTTCGAGGGCTGTTGCAAAAAAATGGGTCCTACGAAAATTCTTAAAATCGCTCCAAGTATCCGTCATTGTGTCACGAACAAGTACCCTGAACCGTTTTTCTTAACTCCGTCAATAGCTGATGGAAAATAGCATCGGGTGGAGACACTCGGATGGGCCTATGGGGCTTTGAAGGGGCGGGTATCCAAAATAAGGCCCAATATCGAGTGCCGCTCTTCGAGGACATATAATTGACTGCCACTCTGAATTAGCGTGTGCCAAATGGCCGATAGGAGCCCCGATATTCAAGATTTTTTTTCCCTCGAATCGCGATTCGATCGAGAGCCGTCTTTCGAGGGCTGTTGCAAAAAAATGGGTCCTACGAAAATTCTTAAAATCGCTCCAAGTATCCGTCATTGTGTCACGAACAAGTACCCTGAACCGTTTTTCTTAACTCCGTCAATAGCTGATGGAAAATAGCATCGGGTGGAGACACTCGGATGGGCCTATGGGGCTTTGAAGGGGCGGGTATCCAAAATAAGGCCCAATATCGAGTGCCGCTCTTCGAGGACATATAATTGACTGCCACTCTGAATTAGCGTGTGCCAAATGGCCGATAGGAGCCCTGATATTCAAGATTTTTTTTCCTCCGATTCGCGATTCGATCGAGAGCCGTCTTTCGAGGGCTGTTGCAAAAAAATGGGTCCTACGAAAATTCTTAAAATCGCTCCAAGTATCCGTCATTGTGTCACGAACAAGTACCCTGAACCGTTTTTCTTAACTCCGTCAATAGCTGATGGAAAATAGCATCGGGTGGAGACACTCGGATGGGCCTATGGGGCTTTGAAGGGGCGGGTATCCAAAATAAGGCCCAATATCGAGTGCCGCTCTTCGAGGACATATAATTGACTGCCACTCTGAATTAGCGTGTGCCAAATGGCCGATAGGAGCCCTGATATTCAAGATTTTTTTTCCTCCGATTCGCGATTCGATCGAGAGCCGTCTTTCGAGGGCTGTTGCAAAAAAATGGGTCCTACGAAAATTCTTAAAATCGCTCCAAGTATCCGTCATTGTGTCACGAACAAGTACCCTGAACCGTTTTTCTTAACTCCGTCAATAGCTGATGGAAAATAGCATCGGGTGGAGACACTCGGATGGGCCTATGGGGCTTTGAAGGGGCGGGTATCCAAAATAAGGCCCAATATCGAGTGCCGCTCTTCGAGGACATATAATTGACTGCCACTCTGAATTAGCGTGTGCCAAATGGCCGATAGGAGCCCTGATATTCAAGATTTTTTTTCCTCCGATTCGCGATTCGATCGAGAGCCGTCTTTCGAGGGCTGTTGCAAAAAAATGGGTCCTACGAAAATTCTTAAAATCGCTCCAAGTATCCGTCATTGTGTCACGAACAAGTACCCTGAACCGTTTTTCTTAACTCCGTCAATAGCTGATGGAAAATAGCATCGGGTGGAGACACTCGGATGGGCCTATGGGGCTTTGAAGGGGCGGGTATCCAAAATAAGGCCCAATATCGAGTGCCGCTCTTCGAGGACATATAATTGACTGCCACTCTGAATTAGCGTGTGCCAAATGGCCGATAGGAGCCCTGATATTCAAGATTTTTTTTCCTCCGATTCGCGATTCGATCGAGAGCCGTCTTTCGAGGGCTGTTGCAAAAAAATGGGTCCTACGAAAATTCTTAAAATCGCTCCAAGTATCCGTCATTGTGTCACGAACAAGTACCCTGAACCGTTTTTCTTAACTCCGTCAATAGCTGATGGAAAATAGCATCGGGTGGAGACACTCGGATGGGCCTATGGGGCTTTGAAGGGGCGGGTATCCAAAATAAGGCCCAATATCGAGTGCCGCTCTTCGAGGACATATAATTGACTGCCACTCTGAATTAGCGTGTGCCAAATGGCCGATAGGAGCCCTGATATTCAAGATTTTTTTTCCTCCGATTCGCGATTCGATCGAGAGCCGTCTTTCGAGGGCTGTTGCAAAAAAATGGGTCCTACGAAAATTCTTAAAATCGCTCCAAGTATCCGTCATTGTGTCAC
Source organism: Stenichneumon culpator (assembly GCA_964017025.1). Lineage (NCBI taxonomy): Eukaryota > Metazoa > Arthropoda > Insecta > Hymenoptera > Ichneumonidae > Stenichneumon > Stenichneumon culpator. Next base: position 54,238 of record CAXHKB010000087.1, read on the forward strand.
GAACAAGTACCCTGAACCGTTTTTCTTAACTCCGTCAATAGCTGATGGAAAACAGCATCGGGTGGAGACACTCGGATGGGCCTATGGGGCTTTGAAGGGGCGGGTATCCAAAATAAGGCCCAATATCGAGTGCCGCTCTTCGAGGACATATAATTGACTGCCACTCTGAATTAGCGTGTGCCAAATGGCCGATAGGAGCCCCGATATTCAAGATTTTTTTTCCCTCGAATCGCGATTCGATCGAGAGCCGTCTTTCGAGGGCTGTTGCAAAAAAATGGGTCCTACGAAAATTCTTAAAATCGCTCCAAGTATCCGTCATTGTGTCACGAACAAGTACCCTGAACCGTTTTTCTTAACTCCGTCAATAGCTGATGGAAAATAGCATCGGGTGGAGACACTCGGATGGGCCTATGGGGCTTTGAAGGGGCGGGTATCCAAAATAAGGCCCAATATCGAGTGCCGCTCTTCGAGGACATATAATTGACTGCCACTCTGAATTAGCGTGTGCCAAATGGCCGATAGGAGCCCTGATATTCAAGATTTTTTTTCCTCCGATTCGCGATTCGATCGAGAGCCGTCTTTCGAGGGCTGTTGCAAAAAAATGGGTCCTACGAAAATTCTTAAAATCGCTCCAAGTATCCGTCATTGTGTCACGAACAAGTACCCTGAACCGTTTTTCTTAACTCCGTCAATAGCTGATGGAAAATAGCATCGGGTGGAGACACTCGGATGGGCCTATGGGGCTTTGAAGGGGCGGGTATCCAAAATAAGGCCCAATATCGAGTGCCGCTCTTCGAGGACATATAATTGACTGCCACTCTGAATTAGCGTGTGCCAAATGGCCGATAGGAGCCCCGATATTCAAGATTTTTTTTCCCTCGAATCGCGATTCGATCGAGAGCCGTCTTTCGAGGGCTGTTGCAAAAAAATGGGTCCTACGAAAATTCTTAAAATCGCTCCAAGTATCCGTCATTGTGTCACGAACAAGTACCCTGAACCGTTTTTCTTAACTCCGTCAATAGCTGATGGAAAATAGCATCGGGTGGAGACACTCGGATGGGCCTATGGGGCTTTGAAGGGGCGGGTATCCAAAATAAGGCCCAATATCGAGTGCCGCTCTTCGAGGACATATAATTGACTGCCACTCTGAATTAGCGTGTGCCAAATGGCCGATAGGAGCCCTGATATTCAAGATTTTTTTTCCTCCGATTCGCGATTCGATCGAGAGCCGTCTTTCGAGGGCTGTTGCAAAAAAATGGGTCCTACGAAAATTCTTAAAATCGCTCCAAGTATCCGTCATTGTGTCACGAACAAGTACCCTGAACCGTTTTTCTTAACTCCGTCAATAGCTGATGGAAAATAGCATCGGGTGGAGACACTCGGATGGGCCTATGGGGCTTTGAAGGGGCGGGTATCCAAAATAAGGCCCAATATCGAGTGCCGCTCTTCGAGGACATATAATTGACTGCCACTCTGAATTAGCGTGTGCCAAATGGCCGATAGGAGCCCTGATATTCAAGATTTTTTTTCCTCCGATTCGCGATTCGATCGAGAGCCGTCTTTCGAGGGCTGTTGCAAAAAAATGGGTCCTACGAAAATTCTTAAAATCGCTCCAAGTATCCGTCATTGTGTCACGAACAAGTACCCTGAACCGTTTTTCTTAACTCCGTCAATAGCTGATGGAAAATAGCATCGGGTGGAGACACTCGGATGGGCCTATGGGGCTTTGAAGGGGCGGGTATCCAAAATAAGGCCCAATATCGAGTGCCGCTCTTCGAGGACATATAATTGACTGCCACTCTGAATTAGCGTGTGCCAAATGGCCGATAGGAGCCCTGATATTCAAGATTTTTTTTCCTCCGATTCGCGATTCGATCGAGAGCCGTCTTTCGAGGGCTGTTGCAAAAAAATGGGTCCTACGAAAATTCTTAAAATCGCTCCAAGTATCCGTCATTGTGTCACGAACAAGTACCCTGAACCGTTTTTCTTAACTCCGTCAATAGCTGATGGAAAATAGCATCGGGTGGAGACACTCGGATGGGCCTATGGGGCTTTGAAGGGGCGGGTATCCAAAATAAGGCCCAATATCGAGTGCCGCTCTTCGAGGACATATAATTGACTGCCACTCTGAATTAGCGTGTGCCAAATGGCCGATAGGAGCCCCGATATTCAAGATTTTTTTTCCCTCGAATCGCGATTCGATCGAGAGCCGTCTTTCGAGGGCTGTTGCAAAAAAATGGGTCCTACGAAAATTCTTAAAATCGCTCCAAGTATCCGTCATTGTGTCACGAACAAGTACCCTGAACCGTTTTTCTTAACTCCGTCAATAGCTGATGGAAAATAGCATCGGGTGGAGACACTCGGATGGGCCTATGGGGCTTTGAAGGGGCGGGTATCCAAAATAAGGCCCAATATCGAGTGCCGCTCTTCGAGGACATATAATTGACTGCCACTCTGAATTAGCGTGTGCCAAATGGCCGATAGGAGCCCTGATATTCAAGATTTTTTTTCCTCCGATTCGCGATTCGATCGAGAGCCGTCTTTCGAGGGCTGTTGCAAAAAAATGGGTCCTACGAAAATTCTTAAAATCGCTCCAAGTATCCGTCATTGTGTCACGAACAAGTACCCTGAACCGTTTTTCTTAACTCCGTCAATAGCTGATGGAAAATAGCATCGGGTGGAGACACTCGGATGGGCCTATGGGGCTTTGAAGGGGCGGGTATCCAAAATAAGGCCCAATATCGAGTGCCGCTCTTCGAGGACATATAATTGACTGCCACTCTGAATTAGCGTGTGCCAAATGGCCGATAGGAGCCCCGATATTCAAGATTTTTTTTCCCTCGAATCGCGATTCGATCGAGAGCCGTCTTTCGAGGGCTGTTGCAAAAAAATGGGTCCTACGAAAATTCTTAAAATCGCTCCAAGTATCCGTCATTGTGTCACGAACAAGTACCCTGAACCGTTTTTCTTAACTCCGTCAATAGCTGATGGAAAATAGCATCGGGTGGAGACACTCGGATGGGCCTATGGGGCTTTGAAGGGGCGGGTATCCAAAATAAGGCCCAATATCGAGTGCCGCTCTTCGAGGACATATAATTGACTGCCACTCTGAATTAGCGTGTGCCAAATGGCCGATAGGAGCCCTGATATTCAAGATTTTTTTTCCTCCGATTCGCGATTCGATCGAGAGCCGTCTTTCGAGGGCTGTTGCAAAAAAATGGGTCCTACGAAAATTCTTAAAATCGCTCCAAGTATCCGTCATTGTGTCACGAACAAGTACCCTGAACCGTTTTTCTTAACTCCGTCAATAGCTGATGGAAAATAGCATCGGGTGGAGACACTCGGATGGGCCTATGGGGCTTTGAAGGGGCGGGTATCCAAAATAAGGCCCAATATCGAGTGCCGCTCTTCGAGGACATATAATTGACTGCCACTCTGAATTAGCGTGTGCCAAATGGCCGATAGGAGCCCTGATATTCAAGATTTTTTTTCCTCCGATTCGCGATTCGATCGAGAGCCGTCTTTCGAGGGCTGTTGCAAAAAAATGGGTCCTACGAAAATTCTTAAAATCGCTCCAAGTATCCGTCATTGTGTCACGAACAAGTACCCTGAACCGTTTTTCTTAACTCCGTCAATAGCTGATGGAAAATAGCATCGGGTGGAGACACTCGGATGGGCCTATGGGGCTTTGAAGGGGCGGGTATCCAAAATAAGGCCCAATATCGAGTGCCGCTCTTCGAGGACATATAATTGACTGCCACTCTGAATTAGCGTGTGCCAAATGGCCGATAGGAGCCCTGATATTCAAGATTTTTTTTCCTCCGATTCGCGATTCGATCGAGAGCCGTCTTTCGAGGGCTGTTGCAAAAAAATGGGTCCTACGAAAATTCTTAAAATCGCTCCAAGTATCCGTCATTGTGTCACGAACAAGTACCCTGAACCGTTTTTCTTAACTCCGTCAATAGCTGATGGAAAATAGCATCGGGTGGAGACACTCGGATGGGCCTATGGGGCTTTGAAGGGGCGGGTATCCAAAATAAGGCCCAATATCGAGTGCCGCTCTTCGAGGACATATAATTGACTGCCACTCTGAATTAGCGTGTGCCAAATGGCCGATAGGAGCCCCGATATTCAAGATTTTTTTTCCCTCGAATCGCGATTCGATCGAGAGCCGTCTTTCGAGGGCTGTTGCAAAAAAATGGGTCCTACGAAAATTCTTAAAATCGCTCCAAGTATCCGTCATTGTGTCACGAACAAGTACCCTGAACCGTTTTTCTTAACTCCGTCAATAGCTGATGGAAAATAGCATCGGGTGGAGACACTCGGATGGGCCTATGGGGCTTTGAAGGGGCGGGTATCCAAAATAAGGCCCAATATCGAGTGCCGCTCTTCGAGGACATATAATTGACTGCCACTCTGAATTAGCGTGTGCCAAATGGCCGATAGGAGCCCTGATATTCAAGATTTTTTTTCCTCCGATTCGCGATTCGATCGAGAGCCGTATTTCGAGGGCTGTTGCAAAAAAATGGGTCCTACGAAAATTCTTAAAATCGCTCCAAGTATCCGTCATTGTGTCACGAACAAGTACCCTGAACCGTTTTTCTTAACTCCGTCAATAGCTGATGGAAAATAGCATCGGGTGGAGACACTCGGATGGGCCTATGGGGCTTTGAAGGGGCGGGTATCCAAAATAAGGCCCAATATCGAGTGCCGCTCTTCGAGGACATATAATTGACTGCCACTCTGAATTAGCGTGTGCCAAATGGCCGATAGGAGCCCTGATATTCAAGATTTTTTTTCCTCCGATTCGCGATTCGATCGAGAGCCGTCTTTCGAGGGCTGTTGCAAAAAAATGGGTCCTACGAAAATTCTTAAAATCGCTCCAAGTATCCGTCATTGTGTCACGAACAAGTACCCTGAACCGTTTTTCTTAACTCCGTCAATAGCTGATGGAAAATAGCATCGGGTGGAGACACTCGGATGGGCCTATGGGGCTTTGAAGGGGCGGGTATCCAAAATAAGGCCCAATATCGAGTGCCGCTCTTCGAGGACATATAATTGACTGCCACTCTGAATTAGCGTGTGCCAAATGGCCGATAGGAGCCCTGATATTCAAGATTTTTTTTCCTCCGATTCGCGATTCGATCGAGAGCCGTCTTTCGAGGGCTGTTGCAAAAAAATGGGTCCTACGAAAATTCTTAAAATCGCTCCAAGTATCCGTCATTGTGTCACGAACAAGTACCCTGAACCGTTTTTCTTAACTCCGTCAATAGCTGATGGAAAATAGCATCGGGTGGAGACACTCGGATGGGCCTATGGGGCTTTGAAGGGGCGGGTATCCAAAATAAGGCCCAATATCGAGTGCCGCTCTTCGAGGACATATAATTGACTGCCACTCTGAATTAGCGTGTGCCAAATGGCCGATAGGAGCCCCGATATTCAAGATTTTTTTTCCCTCGAATCGCGATTCGATCGAGAGCCGTCTTTCGAGGGCTGTTGCAAAAAAATGGGTCCTACGAAAATTCTTAAAATCGCTCCAAGTATCCGTCATTGTGTCACGAACAAGTACCCTGAACCGTTTTTCTTAACTCCGTCAATAGCTGATGGAAAATAGCATCGGGTGGAGACACTCGGATGGGCCTATGGGGCTTTGAAGGGGCGGGTATCCAAAATAAGGCCCAATATCGAGTGCCGCTCTTCGAGGACATATAATTGACTGCCACTCTGAATTAGCGTGTGCCAAATGGCCGATAGGAGCCCTGATATTCAAGATTTTTTTTCCTCCGATTCGCGATTCGATCGAGAGCCGTCTTTCGAGGGCTGTTGCAAAAAAATGGGTCCTACGAAAATTCTTAAAATCGCTCCAAGTATCCGTCATTGTGTCACGAACAAGTACCCTGAACCGTTTTTCTTAACTCCGTCAATAGCTGATGGAAAATAGCATCGGGTGGAGACACTCGGATGGGCCTATGGGGCTTTGAAGGGGCGGGTATCCAAAATAAGGCCCAATATCGAGTGCCGCTCTTCGAGGACATATAATTGACTGCCACTCTGAATTAGCGTGTGCCAAATGGCCGATAGGAGCCCTGATATTCAAGATTTTTTTTCCTCCGATTCGCGATTCGATCGAGAGCCGTCTTTCGAGGGCTGTTGCAAAAAAATGGGTCCTACGAAAATTCTTAAAATCGCTCCAAGTATCCGTCATTGTGTCACGAACAAGTACCCTGAACCGTTTTTCTTAACTCCGTCAATAGCTGATGGAAAATAGCATCGGGTGGAGACACTCGGATGGGCCTATGGGGCTTTGAAGGGGCGGGTATCCAAAATAAGGCCCAATATCGAGTGCCGCTCTTCGAGGACATATAATTGACTGCCACTCTGAATTAGCGTGTGCCAAATGGCCGATAGGAGCCCTGATATTCAAGATTTTTTTTCCTCCGATTCGCGATTCGATCGAGAGCCGTCTTTCGAGGGCTGTTGCAAAAAAATGGGTCCTACGAAAATTCTTAAAATCGCTCCAAGTATCCGTCATTGTGTCACGAACAAGTACCCTGAACCGTTTTTCTTAACTCCGTCAATAGCTGATGGAAAATAGCATCGGGTGGAGACACTCGGATGGGCCTATGGGGCTTTGAAGGGGCGGGTATCCAAAATAAGGCCCAATATCGAGTGCCGCTCTTCGAGGACATATAATTGACTGCCACTCTGAATTAGCGTGTGCCAAATGGCCGATAGGAGCCCCGATATTCAAGATTTTTTTTCCCTCGAATCGCGATTCGATCGAGAGCCGTCTTTCGAGGGCTGTTGCAAAAAAATGGGTCCTACGAAAATTCTTAAAATCGCTCCAAGTATCCGTCATTGTGTCACGAACAAGTACCCTGAACCGTTTTTCTTAACTCCGTCAATAGCTGATGGAAAATAGCATCGGGTGGAGACACTCGGATGGGCCTATGGGGCTTTGAAGGGGCGGGTATCCAAAATAAGGCCCAATATCGAGTGCCGCTCTTCGAGGACATATAATTGACTGCCACTCTGAATTAGCGTGTGCCAAATGGCCGATAGGAGCCCTGATATTCAAGATTTTTTTTCCTCCGATTCGCGATTCGATCGAGAGCCGTCTTTCGAGGGCTGTTGCAGAAAAATGGGTCCTACGAAAATTCTTAAAATCGCTCCAAGTATCCGTCATTGTGTCACGAACAAGTACCCTGAACCGTTTTTCTTAACTCCGTCAATAGCTGATGGAAAATAGCATCGGGTGGAGACACTCGGATGGGCCTATGGGGCTTTGAAGGGGCGGGTATCCAAAATAAGGCCCAATATCGAGTGCCGCTCTTCGAGGACATATAATTGACTGCCACTCTGAATTAGCGTGTGCCAAATGGCCGATAGGAGCCCCGATATTCAAGATTTTTTTTCCCTCGAATCGCGATTCGATCGAGAGCCGTCTTTCGAGGGCTGTTGCAAAAAAATGGGTCCTACGAAAATTCTTAAAATCGCTCCAAGTATCCGTCATTGTGTCACGAACAAGTACCCTGAACCGTTTTTCTTAACTCCGTCAATAGCTGATGGAAAATAGCATCGGGTGGAGACACTCGGATGGGCCTATGGGGCTTTGAAGGGGCGGGTATCCAAAATAAGGCCCAATATCGAGTGCCGCTCTTCGAGGACATATAATTGACTGCCACTCTGAATTAGCGTGTGCCAAATGGCCGATAGGAGCCCTGATATTCAAGATTTTTTTTCCTCCGATTCGCGATTCGATCGAGAGCCGTCTTTCGAGGGCTGTTGCAAAAAAATGGGTCCTACGAAAATTCTTAAAATCGCTCCAAGTATCCGTCATTGTGTCACGAACAAGTACCCTGAACCGTTTTTCTTAACTCCGTCAATAGCTGATGGAAAATAGCATCGGGTGGAGACACTCGGATGGGCCTATGGGGCTTTGAAGGGGCGGGTATCCAAAATAAGGCCCAATATCGAGTGCCGCTCTTCGAGGACATATAATTGACTGCCACTCTGAATTAGCGTGTGCCAAATGGCCGATAGGAGCCCCGATATTCAAGATTTTTTTTCCCTCGAATCGCGATTCGACCGAGAGCCGTCTTTCGAGGGCTGTTGCAAAAAAATGGGTCCTACGAAAATTCTTAAAATCGCTCCAAGTATCCGTCATTGTGTCACGAACAAGTACCCTGAACCGTTTTTCTTAACTCCGTCAATAGCTGATGGAAAATAGCATCGGGTGGAGACACTCGGATGGGCCTATGGGGCTTTGAAGGGGCGGGTATCCAAAATAAGGCCCAATATCGAGTGCCGCTCTTCGAGGACATATAATTGACTGCCACTCTGAATTAGCGTGTGCCAAATGGCCGATAGGAGCCCTGATATTCAAGATTTTTTTTCCTCCGATTCGCGATTCGATCGAGAGCCGTCTTTCGAGGGCTGTTGCAAAAAAATGGGTCCTACGAAAATTCTTAAAATCGCTCCAAGTATCCGTCATTGTGTCACGAACAAGTACCCTGAACCGTTTTTCTTAACTCCGTCAATAGCTGATGGAAAATAGCATCGGGTGGAGACACTCGGATGGGCCTATGGGGCTTTGAAGGGGCGGGTATCCAAAATAAGGCCCAATATCGAGTGCCGCTCTTCGAGGACATATAATTGACTGCCACTCTGAATTAGCGTGTGCCAAATGGCCGATAGGAGCCCTGATATTCAAGATTTTTTTTCCTCCGATTCGCGATTCGATCGAGAGCCGTCTTTCGAGGGCTGTTGCAAAAAAATGGGTCCTACGAAAATTCTTAAAATCGCTCCAAGTATCCGTCATTGTGTCACGAACAAGTACCCTGAACCGTTTTTCTTAACTCCGTCAATAGCTGATGGAAAATAGCATCGGGTGGAGACACTCGGATGGGCCTATGGGGCTTTGAAGGGGCGGGTATCCAAAATAAGGCCCAATATCGAGTGCCGCTCTTCGAGGACATATAATTGACTGCCACTCTGAATTAGCGTGTGCCAAATGGCCGATAGGAGCCCTGATATTCAAGATTTTTTTTTCCTCCGATTCGCGATTCGATCGAGAGCCGTCTTTCGAGGGCTGTTGCAAAAAAATGGGTCCTACGAAAATTCTTAAAATCGCTCCAAGTATCCGTCATTGTGTCACGAACAAGTACCCTGAACCGTTTTTTCTTAACTCCGTCAATAGCTGATGGAAAATAGCATCGGGTGGAGACACTCGGATGGGCCTATGGGGCTTTGAAGGGGCGGGTATCCAAAATAAGGCCCAATATCGAGTGCCGCTCTTCGAGGACATATAATTGACTGCCACTCTGAATTAGCGTGTGCCAAATGGCCGATAGGAGCCCTGATATTCAAGATTTTTTTTTCCTCCGATTCGCGATTCGATCGAGAGCCGTCTTTCGAGGGGCTGTTGCAAAAAAAATGGGTCCTACGAAAATTCTTAAAATCGCTCCAAGTATCCGTCATTGTGTCACGAACAAGTACCCTGAACCGTTTTTCTTAACTCCGTCAATAGCTGATGGAAAATAGCATCGGGTGGAGACACTCGGATGGGCCTATGGGGCTTTGAAGGGGCGGGGTATCCAAAATAAGGCCCAATATCGAGTGCCGCTCTTCGAGGACATATAATTGACTGCCACTCTGAATTAGCGTGTGCCAAATGGCCGATAGGAGCCCCGATATTCAAGATTTTTTTCCCTCGAATCGCGATTCGATCGAGAGCCGTCTTTCGAGGGCTGTTGCAAAAAAATGGGTCCTACGAAAATTCTTAAAATCGCTCCAAGTATCCGTCATTGTGTCACGAACAAGTACCCTGAACCGTTTTTCTTAACTCCGTCAATAGCTGATGGAAAATAGCATCGGGTGGAGACACTCGGATGGGCCTATGGGGCTTTGAAGGGGCGGGTATCCAAAATAAGGCCCAATATCGAGTGCCGCTCTTCGAGGACATATAATTGACTGCCACTCTGAATTAGCGTGTGCCAAATGGCCGATAGGAGCCCCTGATATCAAGATTTTTTTTCCTCCGATTCGCGATTCGATCGAGAGCCGTCTTTCGAGGGCTGTTGCAAAAAAATGGGTCTACGAAAATTCTTAAAATCGCTCCAAGTATCCGTCATTGTGTCACGAACAAGTACCCTGAACCGTTTTTCTTAACTCCGTCAATAGCTGATGGAAAATAGCATCGGGTGGAGACACTCGGATGGGCCTATGGGGCTTTGAAGGGGCGGGTATCCAAAATAAGGCCCAATATCGAGTGCCGCTCTTCGAGGACATATAATTGACTGCCACTCTGAATTAGCGTGTGCCAAATGGCCGATAGGAGCCCTGATATTCAAGATTTTTTTTCCTCCGATTCGCGATTCGATCGAGAGCCGTCTTTCGAGGGCTGTTGCAAAAAAATGGGTCCTACGAAAATTCTTAAAATCGCTCCAAGTATCCGTCATTGTGTCACGAACAAGTACCCTGAACCGTTTTTCTTAACTCCGTCAATAGCTGATGGAAAATAGCATCGGGTGGAGACACTCGGATGGGCCTATGGGGCTTTGAAGGGGCGGGTATCCAAAATAAGGCCCAATATCGAGTGCCGCTCTTCGAGGACATATAATTGACTGCCACTCTGAATTAGCGTGTGCCAAATGGCCGATAGGAGCCCCGATATTCAAGATTTTTTTTCCCTCGAATCGCGATTCGATCGAGAGCCGTCTTTCGAGGGCTGTTGCAAAAAAATGGGTCCTACGAAAATTCTTAAAATCGCTCCAAGTATCCGTCATTGTGTCACGAACAAGTACCCTGAACCGTTTTTCTTAACTCCGTCAATAGCTGATGGAAAATAGCATCGGGTGGAGACACTCGGATGGGCCTATGGGGCTTTGAAGGGGCGGGTATCCAAAATAAGGCCCAATATCGAGTGCCGCTCTTCGAGGACATATAATTGACTGCCACTCTGAATTAGCGTGTGCCAAATGGCCGATAGGAGCCCTGATATTCAAGATTTTTTTTCCTCCGATTCGCGATTCGATCGAGAGCCGTCTTTCGAGGGCTGTTGCAAAAAAATGGGTCCTACGAAAATTCTTAAAATCGCTCCAAGTATCCGTCATTGTGTCACGAACAAGTACCCTGAACCGTTTTTCTTAACTCCGTCAATAGCTGATGGAAAATAGCATCGGGTGGAGACACTCGGATGGGCCTATGGGGCTTTGAAGGGGCGGGTATCCAAAATAAGGCCCAATATCGAGTGCCGCTCTTCGAGGACATATAATTGACTGCCACTCTGAATTAGCGTGTGCCAAATGGCCGATAGGAGCCCCTGATATTCAAGATTTTTTTTCCTCGATTCGCGATTCGATCGAGAGCCGTCTTTCGAGGGCTGTTGCAAAAAAATGGGTCCTACGAAAATTCTTAAAATCGCTCCAAGTATCCGTCATTGTGTCACGAACAAGTACCCTGAACCGTTTTTCTTAACTCCGTCAATAGCTGATGGAAAATAGCATCGGGTGGAGACACTCGGATGGGCCTATGGGGCTTTGAAGGGGCGGGTATCCAAAATAAGGCCCAATATCGAGTGCCGCTCTTCGAGGACATATAATTGACTGCCACTCTGAATTAGCGTGTGCCAAATGGCCGATAGGAGCCCCTGATATTCAAGATTTTTTTTCCTCCGATTCGCGATTCGATCGAGAGCCGTCTTTCGAGGGCTGTTGCAAAAAAATGGGTCCTACGAAAATTCTTAAAATCGCTCCAAGTATCCGTCATTGTGTCACGAACAAGTACCCTGAACCGTTTTTCTTAACTCCGTCAATAGCTGATGGAAAATAGCATCGGGTGGAGACACTCGGATGGGCCTATGGGGCTTTGAAGGGGCGGGTATCCAAAATAAGGCCCAATATCGAGTGCCGCTCTTCGAGGACATATAATTGACTGCCACTCTGAATTAGCGTGTGCCAAATGGCCGATAGGAGCCCCGATATTCAAGATTTTTTTTCCCTCGAATCGCGATTCGATCGAGAGCCGTCTTTCGAGGGCTGTTGCAAAAAAATGGGTCCTACGAAAATTCTTAAAATCGCTCCAAGTATCCGTCATTGTGTCACGAACAAGTACCCTGAACCGTTTTTCTTAACTCCGTCAATAGCTGATGGAAAATAGCATCGGGTGGAGACACTCGGATGGGCCTATGGGGCTTTGAAGGGGCGGGTATCCAAAATAAGGCCCAATATCGAGTGCCGCTCTTCGAGGACATATAATTGACTGCCACTCTGAATTAGCGTGTGCCAAATGGCCGATAGGAGCCCTGATATTCAAGATTTTTTTTCCTCCGATTCGCGATTCGATCGAGAGCCGTCTTTCGAGGGCTGTTGCAAAAAAATGGTCCTACGAAAATTCTTAAAATCGCTCCAAGTATCCGTCATTGTGTCACGAACAAGTACCCTGAACCGTTTTTCTTAACTCCGTCAATAGCTGATGGAAAATAGCATCGGGTGGAGACACTCGGATGGGCCTATGGGGCTTTGAAGGGGCGGGTATCCAAAATAAGGCCCAATATCGAGTGCCGCTCTTCGAGGACATATAATTGACTGCCACTCTGAATTAGCGTGTGCCAAATGGCCGATAGGAGCCCCGATATTCAAGATTTTTTTTCCCTCGAATCGCGATTCGATCGAGAGCCGTCTTTCGAGGGCTGTTGCAAAAAAAATGGTTCCTACGAAAATTCTTAAAATCGCTCCAAGTATCCGTCATTGTGTCACGAACAAGTACCCTGAACCGTTTTTCTTAACTCCGTCAATAGCTGATGGAAAATAGCATCGGGTGGAGACACTCGGATGGGCCTATGGGGCTTTGAAGGGGCGGGTATCCAAAATAAGGCCCAATATCGAGTGCCGCTCTTCGAGGACATATAATTGACTGCCACTCTGAATTAGCGTGTGCCAAATGGCCGATAGGAGCCCTGATATTCAAGATTTTTTTTCCTCCGATTCGCGATTCGATCGAGAGCCGTCTTTCGAGGGCTGTTGCAAAAAAAATGGGTCCTACGAAAATTCTTAAAATCGCTCCAAGTATCCGTCATTGTGTCACGAACAAGTACCCTGAACCGTTTTTCTTAACTCCGTCAATAGCTGATGGAAAATAGCATCGGGTGGAGACACTCGATGGGCCTATGGGGCTTTGAAGGGGCGGGTATCCAAAATAAGGCAACAATATCGTAGTGCCGCTCTTCGAGTGACGATATAATTGACTGCCACTCTGAATTAGCGTGTGCCAAATGGCCGATAGGAGCCCTGATATTCAAGATTTTTTTTTCCTCCGATTCGCGATTCGGATCGAGAGCCGTCTTTCGAGGGCTGTTGCAAAAAAAAGGGTCCTACGAAAATTCTTAAAATCGCTCCAAGTATCCGTCATTGTGTCACGAACAAGTACCCTGAACCGTTTTTCTTAACTCCGTCAATAGCTGATGGAAAATAGCATCGGGTGGTGGGCCTATGGGGCTTTGAAGGGGCGGGTATCCAAAATAAGGCCCAATATCGAGTGCCGCTCTTCGAGGACATATAATTGACTGCCACTCTGAATTAGCGTGTGCCAAATGGCCGATAGGAGCCCCGATATTCAAGATTTTTTTTCCCTCGAATCGCGATTCGATCGAGAGCCGTCTTTCGAGGGCTGTTGCAAAAAAAATGGGTCCTACGAAAATTCTTAAAATCGCTCCAAGTATCCGTCATTGTGTCACGAACAAGTACCCTGAACCGTTTTTCTTAACTCCGTCAATAGCTGATGGAAAATAGCATCGGGTGGAGACACTCGGATGGGCCTATGGGGCTTTGAAGGGGCGGGTATCCAAAATAAGGCCCAATATCGAGTGCCGCTCTTCGAGGACATATAATTGACTGCCACTCTGAATTAGCGTGTGCCAAATGGCCGATAGGAGCCCTGATATTCAAGATTTTTTTTCCTCCGATTCGCGATTCGATCGAGAGCCGTCTTTCGAGGGCTGTTGCAAAAAAATGGGTCCTACGAAAATTCTTAAAATCGCTCCAAGTATCCGTCATTGTGTCACGAACAAGTACCCTGAACCGTTTTTCTTAACTCCGTCAATAGCTGATGGAAAATAGCATCGGGTGGAGACACTCGGATGGGCCTATGGGGCTTTGAAGGGGCGGGTATCCAAAATAAGGCCCAATATCGAGTGCCGCTCTTCGAGGACATATAATTGACTGCCACTCTGAATTAGCGTGTGCCAAATGGCCGATAGGAGCCCTGATATTCAAGATTTTTTTTCCTCCGATTCGCGATTCGATCGAGAGCCGTCTTTCGAGGGCTGTTGCAAAAAAATGGGTCCTACGAAAATTCTTAAAATCGCTCCAAGTATCCGTCATTGTGTCACGAACAAGTACCCTGAACCGTTTTTCTTAACTCCGTCAATAGCTGATGGAAAATAGCATCGGGTGGAGACACTCGGATGGGCCTATGGGGCTTTGAAGGGGCGGGTATCCAAAATAAGGCCCAATATCGAGTGCCGCTCTTCGAGGACATATAATTGACTGCCACTCTGAATTAGCGTGTGCCAAATGGCCGATAGGAGCCCCGATATTCAAGATTTTTTTTCCCTCGAATCGCGATTCGATCGAGAGCCGTCTTTCGAGGGCTGTTGCAAAAAAATGGGTCCTACGAAAATTCTTAAAATCGCTCCAAGTATCCGTCATTGTGTCACGAACAAGTACCCTGAACCGTTTTTCTTAACTCCGTCAATAGCTGATGGAAAATAGCATCGGGTGGAGACACTCGGATGGGCCTATGGGGCTTTGAAGGGGCGGGTATCCAAAATAAGGCCCAATATCGAGTGCCGCTCTTCGAGGACATATAATTGACTGCCACTCTGAATTAGCGTGTGCCAAATGGCCGATAGGAGCCCTGATATTCAAGATTTTTTTTCCTCCGATTCGCGATTCGATCGAGAGCCGTCTTTCGAGGGCTGTTGCAAAAAAATGGGTCCTACGAAAATTCTTAAAATCGCTCCAAGTATCCGTCATTGTGTCACGAACAAGTACCCTGAACCGTTTTTCTTAACTCCGTCAATAGCTGATGGAAAATAGCATCGGGTGGAGACACTCGGATGGGCCTATGGGGCTTTGAAGGGGCGGGTATCCAAAATAAGGCCCAATATCGAGTGCCGCTCTTCGAGGACATATAATTGACTGCCACTCTGAATTAGCGTGTGCCAAATGGCCGATAGGAGCCCCGATATTCAAGATTTTTTTTCCCTCGAATCGCGATTCGATCGAGAGCCGTCTTTCGAGGGCTGTTGCAAAAAAATGGGTCCTACGAAAATTCTTAAAATCGCTCCAAGTATCCGTCATTGTGTCACGAACAAGTACCCTGAACCGTTTTTCTTAACTCCGTCAATAGCTGATGGAAAATAGCATCGGGTGGAGACACTCGGATGGGCCTATGGGGCTTTGAAGGGGCGGGTATCCAAAATAAGGCCCAATATCGAGTGCCGCTCTTCGAGGACATATAATTGACTGCCACTCTGAATTAGCGTGTGCCAAATGGCCGATAGGAGCCCTGATATTCAAGATTTTTTTTCCTCCGATTCGCGATTCGATCGAGAGCCGTCTTTCGAGGGCTGTTGCAAAAAAATGGGTCCTACGAAAATTCTTAAAATCGCTCCAAGTATCCGTCATTGTGTCACGAACAAGTACTCTGAACCGTTTTTCTTAACTCCGTCAATAGCTGATGGAAAATAGCATCGGGTGGAGACACTCGGATGGGCCTATGGGGCTTTGAAGGGGCGGGTATCCAAAATAAGGCCCAATATCGAGTGCCGCTCTTCGAGGACATATAATTGACTGCCACTCTGAATTAGCGTGTGCCAAATGGCCGATAGGAGCCCTGATATTCAAGATTTTTTTTCCTCCGATTCGCGATTCGATCGAGAGCCGTCTTTCGAGGGCTGTTGCAAAAAAATGGGTCCTACGAAAATTCTTAAAATCGCTCCAAGTATCCGTCATTGTGTCACGAACAAGTACCCTGAACCGTTTTTCTTAACTCCGTCAATAGCTGATGGAAAATAGCATCGGGTGGAGACACTCGGATGGGCCTATGGGGCTTTGAAGGGGCGGGTATCCAAAATAAGGCCCAATATCGAGTGCCGCTCTTCGAGGACATATAATTGACTGCCACTCTGAATTAGCGTGTGCCAAATGGCCGATAGGAGCCCTGATATTCAAGATTTTTTTTCCTCCGATTCGCGATTCGATCGAGAGCCGTCTTTCGAGGGCTGTTGCAAAAAAATGGGTCCTACGAAAATTCTTAAAATCGCTCCAAGTATCCGTCATTGTGTCACGAACAAGTACCCTGAACCGTTTTTCTTAACTCCGTCAATAGCTGATGGAAAATAGCATCGGGTGGAGACACTCGGATGGGCCTATGGGGCTTTGAAGGGGCGGGTATCCAAAATAAGGCCCAATATCGAGTGCCGCTCTTCGAGGACATATAATTGACTGCCACTCTGAATTAGCGTGTGCCAAATGGCCGATAGGAGCCCCGATATTCAAGATTTTTTTTCCCTCGAATCGCGATTCGATCGAGAGCCGTCTTTCGAGGGCTGTTGCAAAAAAATGGGTCCTACGAAAATTCTTAAAATCGCTCCAAGTATCCGTCATTGTGTCACGAACAAGTACCCTGAACCGTTTTTCTTAACTCCGTCAATAGCTGATGGAAAATAGCATCGGGTGGAGACACTCGGATGGGCCTATGGGGCTTTGAAGGGGCGGGTATCCAAAATAAGGCCCAATATCGAGTGCCGCTCTTCGAGGACATATAATTGACTGCCACTCTGAATTAGCGTGTGCCAAATGGCCGATAGGAGCCCTGATATTCAAGATTTTTTTTCCTCCGATTCGCGATTCGATCGAGAGCCGTCTTTCGAGGGCTGTTGCAAAAAAATGGGTCCTACGAAAATTCTTAAAATCGCTCCAAGTATCCGTCATTGTGTCACGAACAAGTACCCTGAACCGTTTTTCTTAACTCCGTCAATAGCTGATGGAAAATAGCATCGGGTGGAGACACTCGGATGGGCCTATGGGGCTTTGAAGGGGCGGGTATCCAAAATAAGGCCCAATATCGAGTGCCGCTCTTCGAGGACATATAATTGACTGCCACTCTGAATTAGCGTGTGCCAAATGGCCGATAGGAGCCCTGATATTCAAGATTTTTTTTCCTCCGATTCGCGATTCGATCGAGAGCCGTCTTTCGAGGGCTGTTGCAAAAAAATGGGTCCTACGAAAATTCTTAAAATCGCTCCAAGTATCCGTCATTGTGTCACGAACAAGTACCCTGAACCGTTTTTCTTAACTCCGTCAATAGCTGATGGAAAATAGCATCGGGTGGAGACACTCGGATGGGCCTATGGGGCTTTGAAGGGGCGGGTATCCAAAATAAGGCCCAATATCGAGTGCCGCTCTTCGAGGACATATAATTGACTGCCACTCTGAATTAGCGTGTGCCAAATGGCCGATAGGAGCCCTGATATTCAAGATTTTTTTTCCTCCGATTCGCGATTCGATCGAGAGCCGTCTTTCGAGGGCTGTTGCAAAAAAATGGGTCCTACGAAAATTCTTAAAATCGCTCCAAGTATCCGTCATTGTGTCACGAACAAGTACCCTGAACCGTTTTTCTTAACTCCGTCAATAGCTGATGGAAAATAGCATCGGGTGGAGACACTCGGATGGGCCTATGGGGCTTTGAAGGGGCGGGTATCCAAAATAAGGCCCAATATCGAGTGCCGCTCTTCGAGGACATATAATTGACTGCCACTCTGAATTAGCGTGTGCCAAATGGCCGATAGGAGCCCTGATATTCAAGATTTTTTTTCCTCCGATTCGCGATTCGATCGAGAGCCGTCTTTCGAGGGCTGTTGCAAAAAAATGGGTCCTACGAAAATTCTTAAAATCGCTCCAAGTATCCGTCATTGTGTCACGAACAAGTACCCTGAACCGTTTTTCTTAACTCCGTCAATAGCTGATGGAAAATAGCATCGGGTGGAGACACTCGGATGGGCCTATGGGGCTTTGAAGGGGCGGGTATCCAAAATAAGGCCCAATATCGAGTGCCGCTCTTCGAGGACATATAATTGACTGCCACTCTGAATTAGCGTGTGCCAAATGGCCGATAGGAGCCCCGATATTCAAGATTTTTTTTCCCTCGAATCGCGATTCGATCGAGAGCCGTCTTTCGAGGGCTGTTGCAAAAAAATGGGTCCTACGAAAATTCTTAAAATCGCTCCAAGTATCCGTCATTGTGTCACGAACAAGTACCCTGAACCGTTTTTCTTAACTCCGTCAATAGCTGATGGAAAATAGCATCGGGTGGAGACACTCGGATGGGCCTATGGGGCTTTGAAGGGGCGGGTATCCAAAATAAGGCCCAATATCGAGTGCCGCTCTTCGAGGACATATAATTGACTGCCACTCTGAATTAGCGTGTGCCAAATGGCCGATAGGAGCCCTGATATTCAAGATTTTTTTTCCTCCGATTCGCGATTCGATCGAGAGCCGTCTTTCGAGGGCTGTTGCAAAAAAATGGGTCCTACGAAAATTCTTAAAATCGCTCCAAGTATCCGTCATTGTGTCACGAACAAGTACCCTGAACCGTTTTTCTTAACTCCGTCAATAGCTGATGGAAAATAGCATCGGGTGGAGACACTCGGATGGGCCTATGGGGCTTTGAAGGGGCGGGTATCCAAAATAAGGCCCAATATCGAGTGCCGCTCTTCGAGGACATATAATTGACTGCCACTCTGAATTAGCGTGTGCCAAATGGCCGATAGGAGCCCCGATATTCAAGATTTTTTTTCCCTCGAATCGCGATTCGATCGAGAGCCGTCTTTCGAGGGCTGTTGCAAAAAAATGGGTCCTACGAAAATTCTTAAAATCGCTCCAAGTATCCGTCATTGTGTCACGAACAAGTACCCTGAACCGTTTTTCTTAACTCCGTCAATAGCTGATGGAAAATAGCATCGGGTGGAGACACTCGGATGGGCCTATGGGGCTTTGAAGGGGCGGGTATCCAAAATAAGGCCCAATATCGAGTGCCGCTCTTCGAGGACATATAATTGACTGCCACTCTGAATTAGCGTGTGCCAAATGGCCGATAGGAGCCCTGATATTCAAGATTTTTTTTCCTCCGATTCGCGATTCGATCGAGAGCCGTCTTTCGAGGGCTGTTGCAAAAAAATGGGTCCTACGAAAATTCTTAAAATCGCTCCAAGTATCCGTCATTGTGTCACGAACAAGTACCCTGAACCGTTTTTCTTAACTCCGTCAATAGCTGATGGAAAATAGCATCGGGTGGAGACACTCGGATGGGCCTATGGGGCTTTGAAGGGGCGGGTATCCAAAATAAGGCCCAATATCGAGTGCCGCTCTTCGAGGACATATAATTGACTGCCACTCTGAATTAGCGTGTGCCAAATGGCCGATAGGAGCCCTGATATTCAAGATTTTTTTTCCTCCGATTCGCGATTCGATCGAGAGCCGTCTTTCGAGGGCTGTTGCAAAAAAATGGGTCCTACGAAAATTCTTAAAATCGCTCCAAGTATCCGTCATTGTGTCACGAACAAGTACCCTGAACCGTTTTTCTTAACTCCGTCAATAGCTGATGGAAAATAGCATCGGGTGGAGACACTCGGATGGGCCTATGGGGCTTTGAAGGGGCGGGTATCCAAAATAAGGCCCAATATCGAGTGCCGCTCTTCGAGGACATATAATTGACTGCCACTCTGAATTAGCGTGTGCCAAATGGCCGATAGGAGCCCTGATATTCAAGATTTTTTTTCCTCCGATTCGCGATTCGATCGAGAGCCGTCTTTCGAGGGCTGTTGCAAAAAAATGGGTCCTACGAAAATTCTTAAAATCGCTCCAAGTATCCGTCATTGTGTCACGAACAAGTACCCTGAACCGTTTTTCTTAACTCCGTCAATAGCTGATGGAAAATAGCATCGGGTGGAGACACTCGGATGGGCCTATGGGGCTTTGAAGGGGCGGGTATCCAAAATAAGGCCCAATATCGAGTGCCGCTCTTCGAGGACATATAATTGACTGCCACTCTGAATTAGCGTGTGCCAAATGGCCGATAGGAGCCCCGATATTCAAGATTTTTTTTCCCTCGAATCGCGATTCGATCGAGAGCCGTCTTTCGAGGGCTGTTGCAAAAAAATGGGTCCTACGAAAATTCTTAAAATCGCTCCAAGTATCCGTCATTGTGTCACGAACAAGTACCCTGAACCGTTTTTCTTAACTCCGTCAATAGCTGATGGAAAATAGCATCGGGTGGAGACACTCGGATGGGCCTATGGGGCTTTGAAGGGGCGGGTATCCAAAATAAGGCCCAATATCGAGTGCCGCTCTTCGAGGACATATAATTGACTGCCACTCTGAATTAGCGTGTGCCAAATGGCCGATAGGAGCCCTGATATTCAAGATTTTTTTTCCTCCGATTCGCGATTCGATCGAGAGCCGTCTTTCGAGGGCTGTTGCAAAAAAATGGGTCCTACGAAAATTCTTAAAATCGCTCCAAGTATCCGTCATTGTGTCACGAACAAGTACCCTGAACCGTTTTTCTTAACTCCGTCAATAGCTGATGGAAAATAGCATCGGGTGGAGACACTCGGATGGGCCTATGGGGCTTTGAAGGGGCGGGTATCCAAAATAAGGCCCAATATCGAGTGCCGCTCTTCGAGGACATATAATTGACTGCCACTCTGAATTAGCGTGTGCCAAATGGCCGATAGGAGCCCTGATATTCAAGATTTTTTTTCCTCCGATTCGCGATTCGATCGAGAGCCGTCTTTCGAGGGCTGTTGCAAAAAAATGGGTCCTACGAAAATTCTTAAAATCGCTCCAAGTATCCGTCATTGTGTCACGAACAAGTACCCTGAACCGTTTTTCTTAACTCCGTCAATAGCTGATGGAAAATAGCATCGGGTGGAGACACTCGGATGGGCCTATGGGGCTTTGAAGGGGCGGGTATCCAAAATAAGGCCCAATATCGAGTGCCGCTCTTCGAGGACATATAATTGACTGCCACTCTGAATTAGCGTGTGCCAAATGGCCGATAGGAGCCCTGATATTCAAGATTTTTTTTCCTCCGATTCGCGATTCGATCGAGAGCCGTCTTTCGAGGGATGTTGCAAAAAAATGGGTCCTACGAAAATTCTTAAAATCGCTCCAAGTATCCGTCATTGTGTCACGAACAAGTACCCTGAACCGTTTTTCTTAACTCCGTCAATAGCTGATGGAAAATAGCATCGGGTGGAGACACTCGGATGGGCCTATGGGGCTTTGAAGGGGCGGGTATCCAAAATAAGGCCCAATATCGAGTGCCGCTCTTCGAGGACATATAATTGACTGCCACTCTGAATTAGCGTGTGCCAAATGGCCGATAGGAGCCCTGATATTCAAGATTTTTTTTCCTCCGATTCGCGATTCGATCGAGAGCCGTCTTTCGAGGGCTGTTGCAAAAAAATGGGTCCTACGAAAATTCTTAAAATCGCTCCAAGTATCCGTCATTGTGTCACGAACAAGTACCCTGAACCGTTTTTCTTAACTCCGTCAATAGCTGATGGAAAATAGCATCGGGTGGAGACACTCGGATGGGCCTATGGGGCTTTGAAGGGGCGGGTATCCAAAATAAGGCCCAATATCGAGTGCCGCTCTTCGAGGACATATAATTGACTGCCACTCTGAATTAGCGTGTGCCAAATGGCCGATAGGAGCCCCGATATTCAAGATTTTTTTTCCCTCGAATCGCGATTCGATCGAGAGCCGTCTTTCGAGGGCTGTTGCAAAAAAATGGGTCCTACGAAAATTCTTAAAATCGCTCCAAGTATCCGTCATTGTGTCACGAACAAGTACCCTGAACCGTTTTTCTTAACTCCGTCAATAGCTGATGGAAAATAGCATCGGGTGGAGACACTCGGATGGGCCTATGGGGCTTTGAAGGGGCGGGTATCCAAAATAAGGCCCAATATCGAGTGCCGCTCTTCGAGGACATATAATTGACTGCCACTCTGAATTAGCGTGTGCCAAATGGCCGATAGGAGCCCTGATATTCAAGATTTTTTTTCCTCCGATTCGCGATTCGATCGAGAGCCGTCTTTCGAGGGCTGTTGCAAAAAAATGGGTCCTACGAAAATTCTTAAAATCGCTCCAAGTATCCGTCATTGTGTCACGAACAAGTACCCTGAACCGTTTTTCTTAACTCCGTCAATAGCTGATGGAAAATAGCATCGGGTGGAGACACTCGGATGGGCCTATGGGGCTTTGAAGGGGCGGGTATCCAAAATAAGGCCCAATATCGAGTGCCGCTCTTCGAGGACATATAATTGACTGCCACTCTGAATTAGCGTGTGCCAAATGGCCGATAGGAGCCCTGATATTCAAGATTTTTTTTCCTCCGATTCGCGATTCGATCGAGAGCCGTCTTTCGAGGGCTGTTGCAAAAAAATGGGTCCTACGAAAATTCTTAAAATCGCTCCAAGTATCCGTCATTGTGTCACGAACAAGTACCCTGAACCGTTTTTCTTAACTCCGTCAATAGCTGATGGAAAATAGCATCGGGTGGAGACACTCGGATGGGCCTATGGGGCTTTGAAGGGGCGGGTATCCAAAATAAGGCCCAATATCGAGTGCCGCTCTTCGAGGACATATAATTGACTGCCACTCTGAATTAGCGTGTGCCAAATGGCCGATAGGAGCCCTGATATTCAAGATTTTTTTTCCTCCGATTCGCGATTCGATCGAGAGCCGTCTTTCGAGGGCTGTTGCAAAAAAATGGGTCCTACGAAAATTCTTAAAATCGCTCCAAGTATCCGTCATTGTGTCACGAACAAGTACCCTGAACCGTTTTTCTTAACTCCGTCAATAGCTGATGGAAAATAGCATCGGGTGGAGACACTCGGATGGGCCTATGGGGCTTTGAAGGGGCGGGTATCCAAAATAAGGCCCAATATCGAGTGCCGCTCTTCGAGGACATATAATTGACTGCCACTCTGAATTAGCGTGTGCCAAATGGCCGATAGGAGCCCTGATATTCAAGATTTTTTTTCCTCCGATTCGCGATTCGATCGAGAGCCGTCTTTCGAGGGCTGTTGCAAAAAAATGGGTCCTACGAAAATTCTTAAAATCGCTCCAAGTATCCGTCATTGTGTCACGAACAAGTACCCTGAACCGTTTTTCTTAACTCCGTCAATAGCTGATGGAAAATAGCATCGGGTGGAGACACTCGGATGGGCCTATGGGGCTTTGAAGGGGCGGGTATCCAAAATAAGGCCCAATATCGAGTGCCGCTCTTCGAGGACATATAATTGACTGCCACTCTGAATTAGCGTGTGCCAAATGGCCGATAGGAGCCCTGATATTCAAGATTTTTTTTCCTCCGATTCGCGATTCGATCGAGAGCCGTCTTTCGAGGGCTGTTGCAAAAAAATGGGTCCTACGAAAATTCTTAAAATCGCTCCAAGTATCCGTCATTGTGTCACGAACAAGTACCCTGAACCGTTTTTCTTAACTCCGTCAATAGCTGATGGAAAATAGCATCGGGTGGAGACACTCGGATGGGCCTATGGGGCTTTGAAGGGGCGGGTATCCAAAATAAGGCCCAATATCGAGTGCCGCTCTTCGAGGACATATAATTGACTGCCACTCTGAATTAGCGTGTGCCAAATGGCCGATAGGAGCCCCGATATTCAAGATTTTTTTTCCCTCGAATCGCGATTCGATCGAGAGCCGTCTTTCGAGGGCTGTTGCAAAAAAATGGGTCCTACGAAAATTCTTAAAATCGCTCCAAGTATCCGTCATTGTGTCACGAACAAGTACCCTGAACCGTTTTTCTTAACTCCGTCAATAGCTGATGGAAAATAGCATCGGGTGGAGACACTCGGATGGGCCTATGGGGCTTTGAAGGGGCGGGTATCCAAAATAAGGCCCAATATCGAGTGCCGCTCTTCGAGGACATATAATTGACTGCCACTCTGAATTAGCGTGTGCCAAATGGCCGATAGGAGCCCTGATATTCAAGATTTTTTTTCCTCCGATTCGCGATTCGATCGAGAGCCGTCTTTCGAGGGCTGTTGCAAAAAAATGGGTCCTACGAAAATTCTTAAAATCGCTCCAAGTATCCGTCATTGTGTCACGAACAAGTACCCTGAACCGTTTTTCTTAACTCCGTCAATAGCTGATGGAAAATAGCATCGGGTGGAGACACTCGGATGGGCCTATGGGGCTTTGAAGGGGCGGGTATCCAAAATAAGGCCCAATATCGAGTGCCGCTCTTCGAGGACATATAATTGACTGCCACTCTGAATTAGCGTGTGCCAAATGGCCGATAGGAGCCCTGATATTCAAGATTTTTTTTCCTCCGATTCGCGATTCGATCGAGAGCCGTCTTTCGAGGGCTGTTGCAAAAAAATGGGTCCTACGAAAATTCTTAAAATCGCTCCAAGTATCCGTCATTGTGTCACGAACAAGTACCCTGAACCGTTTTTCTTAACTCCGTCAATAGCTGATGGAAAATAGCATCGGGTGGAGACACTCGGATGGGCCTATGGGGCTTTGAAGGGGCGGGTATCCAAAATAAGGCCCAATATCGAGTGCCGCTCTTCGAGGACATATAATTGACTGCCACTCTGAATTAGCGTGTGCCAAATGGCCGATAGGAGCCCCGATATTCAAGATTTTTTTTCCCTCGAATCGCGATTCGATCGAGAGCCGTCTTTCGAGGGCTGTTGCAAAAAAATGGGTCCTACGAAAATTCTTAAAATCGCTCCAAGTATCCGTCATTGTGTCACGAACAAGTACCCTGAACCGTTTTTCTTAACTCCGTCAATAGCTGATGGAAAATAGCATCGGGTGGAGACACTCGGATGGGCCTATGGGGCTTTGAAGGGGCGGGTATCCAAAATAAGGCCCAATATCGAGTGCCGCTCTTCGAGGACATATAATTGACTGCCACTCTGAATTAGCGTGTGCCAAATGGCCGATAGGAGCCCTGATATTCAAGATTTTTTTTCCTCCGATTCGCGATTCGATCGAGAGCCGTCTTTCGAGGGCTGTTGCAAAAAAATGGGTCCTACGAAAATTCTTAAAATCGCTCCAAGTATCCGTCATTGTGTCACGAACAAGTACCCTGAACCGTTTTTCTTAACTCCGTCAATAGCTGATGGAAAATAGCATCGGGTGGAGACACTCGGATGGGCCTATGGGGCTTTGAAGGGGCGGGTATCCAAAATAAGGCCCAATATCGAGTGCCGCTCTTCGAGGACATATAATTGACTGCCACTCTGAATTAGCGTGTGCCAAATGGCCGATAGGAGCCCCGATATTCAAGATTTTTTTTCCCTCGAATCGCGATTCGATCGAGAGCCGTCTTTCGAGGGCTGTTGCAAAAAAATGGGTCCTACGAAAATTCTTAAAATCGCTCCAAGTATCCGTCATTGTGTCACGAACAAGTACCCTGAACCGTTTTTCTTAACTCCGTCAATAGCTGATGGAAAATAGCATCGGGTGGAGACACTCGGATGGGCCTATGGGGCTTTGAAGGGGCGGGTATCCAAAATAAGGCCCAATATCGAGTGCCGCTCTTCGAGGACATATAATTGACTGCCACTCTGAATTAGCGTGTGCCAAATGGCCGATAGGAGCCCTGATATTCAAGATTTTTTTTCCTCCGATTCGCGATTCGATCGAGAGCCGTCTTCCGAGGGCTGTTGCAAAAAAATGGGTCCTACGAAAATTCTTAAAATCGCTCCAAGTATCCGTCATTGTGTCACGAACAAGTACCCTGAACCGTTTTTCTTAACTCCGTCAATAGCTGATGGAAAATAGCATCGGGTGGAGACACTCGGATGGGCCTATGGGGCTTTGAAGGGGCGGGTATCCAAAATAAGGCCCAATATCGAGTGCCGCTCTTCGAGGACATATAATTGACTGCCACTCTGAATTAGCGTGTGCCAAATGGCCGATAGGAGCCCTGATATTCAAGATTTTTTTTCCTCCGATTCGCGATTCGATCGAGAGCCGTCTTTCGAGGGCTGTTGCAAAAAAATGGGTCCTACGAAAATTCTTAAAATCGCTCCAAGTATCCGTCATTGTGTCACGAACAAGTACCCTGAACCGTTTTTCTTAACTCCGTCAATAGCTGATGGAAAATAGCATCGGGTGGAGACACTCGGATGGGCCTATGGGGCTTTGAAGGGGCGGGTATCCAAAATAAGGCCCAATATCGAGTGCCGCTCTTCGAGGACATATAATTGACTGCCACTCTGAATTAGCGTGTGCCAAATGGCCGATAGGAGCCCTGATATTCAAGATTTTTTTTCCTCCGATTCGCGATTCGATCGAGAGCCGTCTTTCGAGGGCTGTTGCAAAAAAATGGGTCCTACGAAAATTCTTAAAATCGCTCCAAGTATCCGTCATTGTGTCACGAACAAGTACCCTGAACCGTTTTTCTTAACTCCGTCAATAGCTGATGGAAAATAGCATCGGGTGGAGACACTCGGATGGGCCTATGGGGCTTTGAAGGGGCGGGTATCCAAAATAAGGCCCAATATCGAGTGCCGCTCTTCGAGGACATATAATTGACTGCCACTCTGAATTAGCGTGTGCCAAATGGCCGATAGGAGCCCCGATATTCAAGATTTTTTTTCCCTCGAATCGCGATTCGATCGAGAGCCGTCTTTCGAGGGCTGTTGCAAAAAAATGGGTCCTACGAAAATTCTTAAAATCGCTCCAAGTATCCGTCATTGTGTCACGAACAAGTACCCTGAACCGTTTTTCTTAACTCCGTCAATAGCTGATGGAAAATAGCATCGGGTGGAGACACTCGGATGGGCCTATGGGGCTTTGAAGGGGCGGGTATCCAAAATAAGGCCCAATATCGAGTGCCGCTCTTCGAGGACATATAATTGACTGCCACTCTGAATTAGCGTGTGCCAAATGGCCGATAGGAGCCCTGATATTCAAGATTTTTTTTCCTCCGATTCGCGATTCGATCGAGAGCCGTCTTTCGAGGGCTGTTGCAAAAAAATGGGTCCTACGAAAATTCTTAAAATCGCTCCAAGTATCCGTCATTGTGTCACGAACAAGTACCCTGAACCGTTTTTCTTAACTCCGTCAATAGCTGATGGAAAATAGCATCGGGTGGAGACACTCGGATGGGCCTATGGGGCTTTGAAGGGGCGGGTATCCAAAATAAGGCCCAATATCGAGTGCCGCTCTTCGAGGACATATAATTGACTGCCACTCTGAATTAGCGTGTGCCAAATGGCCGATAGGAGCCCCGATATTCAAGATTTTTTTTCCCTCGAATCGCGATTCGATCGAGAGCCGTCTTTCGAGGGCTGTTGCAAAAAAATGGGTCCTACGAAAATTCTTAAAATCGCTCCAAGTATCCGTCATTGTGTCACGAACAAGTACCCTGAACCGTTTTTCTTAACTCCGTCAATAGCTGATGGAAAATAGCATCGGGTGGAGACACTCGGATGGGCCTATGGGGCTTTGAAGGGGCGGGTATCCAAAATAAGGCCCAATATCGAGTGCCGCTCTTCGAGGACATATAATTGACTGCCACTCTGAATTAGCGTGTGCCAAATGGCCGATAGGAGCCCTGATATTCAAGATTTTTTTTCCTCCGATTCGCGATTCGATCGAGAGCCGTCTTTCGAGGGCTGTTGCAAAAAAATGGGTCCTACGAAAATTCTTAAAATCGCTCCAAGTATCCGTCATTGTGTCACGAACAAGTACCCTGAACCGTTTTTCTTAACTCCGTCAATAGCTGATGGAAAATAGCATCGGGTGGAGACACTCGGATGGGCCTATGGGGCTTTGAAGGGGCGGGTATCCAAAATAAGGCCCAATATCGAGTGCCGCTCTTCGAGGACATATAATTGACTGCCACTCTGAATTAGCGTGTGCCAAATGGCCGATAGGAGCCCTGATATTCAAGATTTTTTTTCCTCCGATTCGCGATTCGATCGAGAGCCGTCTTTCGAGGGCTGTTGCAAAAAAATGGGTCCTACGAAAATTCTTAAAATCGCTCCAAGTATCCGTCATTGTGTCACGAACAAGTACCCTGAACCGTTTTTCTTAACTCCGTCAATAGCTGATGGAAAATAGCATCGGGTGGAGACACTCGGATGGGCCTATGGGGCTTTGAAGGGGCGGGTATCCAAAATAAGGCTCAATATCGAGTGCCGCTCTTCGAGGACATATAATTGACTGCCACTCTGAATTAGCGTGTGCCAAATGGCCGATAGGAGCCCTGATATTCAAGATTTTTTTTCCTCCGATTCGCGATTCGATCGAGAGCCGTCTTTCGAGGGCTGTTGCAAAAAAATGGGTCCTACGAAAATTCTTAAAATCGCTCCAAGTATCCGTCATTGTGTCACGAACAAGTACCCTGAACCGTTTTTCTTAACTCCGTCAATAGCTGATGGAAAATAGCATCGGGTGGAGACACTCGGATGGGCCTATGGGGCTTTGAAGGGGCGGGTATCCAAAATAAGGCCCAATATCGAGTGCCGCTCTTCGAGGACATATAATTGACTGCCACTCTGAATTAGCGTGTGCCAAATGGCCGATAGGAGCCCCGATATTCAAGATTTTTTTTCCCTCGAATCGCGATTCGATCGAGAGCCGTCTTTCGAGGGCTGTTGCAAAAAAATGGGTCCTACGAAAATTCTTAAAATCGCTCCAAGTATCCGTCATTGTGTCACGAACAAGTACCCTGAACCGTTTTTCTTAACTCCGTCAATAGCTGATGGAAAATAGCATCGGGTGGAGACACTCGGATGGGCCTATGGGGCTTTGAAGGGGCGGGTATCCAAAATAAGGCCCAATATCGAGTGCCGCTCTTCGAGGACATATAATTGACTGCCACTCTGAATTAGCGTGTGCCAAATGGCCGATAGGAGCCCTGATATTCAAGATTTTTTTTCCTCCGATTCGCGATTCGATCGAGAGCCGTCTTTCGAGGGCTGTTGCAAAAAAATGGGTCCTACGAAAATTCTTAAAATCGCTCCAAGTATCCGTCATTGTGTCACGAACAAGTACCCTGAACCGTTTTTCTTAACTCCGTCAATAGCTGATGGAAAATAGCATCGGGTGGAGACACTCGGATGGGCCTATGGGGCTTTGAAGGGGCGGGTATCCAAAATAAGGCCCAATATCGAGTGCCGCTCTTCGAGGACATATAATTGACTGCCACTCTGAATTAGCGTGTGCCAAATGGCCGATAGGAGCCCCGATATTCAAGATTTTTTTTCCCTCGAATCGCGATTCGATCGAGAGCCGTCTTTCGAGGGCTGTTGCAAAAAAATGGGTCCTACGAAAATTCTTAAAATCGCTCCAAGTATCCGTCATTGTGTCACGAACAAGTACCCTGAACCGTTTTTCTTAACTCCGTCAATAGCTGATGGAAAATAGCATCGGGTGGAGACACTCGGATGGGCCTATGGGGCTTTGAAGGGGCGGGTATCCAAAATAAGGCCCAATATCGAGTGCCGCTCTTCGAGGACATATAATTGACTGCCACTCTGAATTAGCGTGTGCCAAATGGCCGATAGGAGCCCTGATATTCAAGATTTTTTTTCCTCCGATTCGCGATTCGATCGAGAGCCGTCTTTCGAGGGCTGTTGCAAAAAAATGGGTCCTACGAAAATTCTTAAAATCGCTCCAAGTATCCGTCATTGTGTCACGAACAAGTACCCTGAACCGTTTTTCTTAACTCCGTCAATAGCTGATGGAAAATAGCATCGGGTGGAGACACTCGGATGGGCCTATGGGGCTTTGAAGGGGCGGGTATCCAAAATAAGGCCCAATATCGAGTGCCGCTCTTCGAGGACATATAATTGACTGCCACTCTGAATTAGCGTGTGCCAAATGGCCGATAGGAGCCCTGATATTCAAGATTTTTTTTCCTCCGATTCGCGATTCGATCGAGAGCCGTCTTTCGAGGGCTGTTGCAAAAAAATGGGTCCTACGAAAATTCTTAAAATCGCTCCAAGTATCCGTCATTGTGTCACGAACAAGTACCCTGAACCGTTTTTCTTAACTCCGTCAATAGCTGATGGAAAATAGCATCGGGTGGAGACACTCGGATGGGCCTATGGGGCTTTGAAGGGGCGGGTATCCAAAATAAGGCCCAATATCGAGTGCCGCTCTTCGAGGACATATAATTGACTGCCACTCTGAATTAGCGTGTGCCAAATGGCCGATAGGAGCCCCGATATTCAAGATTTTTTTTCCCTCGAATCGCGATTCGATCGAGAGCCGTCTTTCGAGGGCTGTTGCAAAAAAATGGGTCCTACGAAAATTCTTAAAATCGCTCCAAGTATCCGTCATTGTGTCACGAACAAGTACCCTGAACCGTTTTTCTTAACTCCGTCAATAGCTGATGGAAAATAGCATCGGGTGGAGACACTCGGATGGGCCTATGGGGCTTTGAAGGGGCGGGTATCCAAAATAAGGCCCAATATCGAGTGCCGCTCTTCGAGGACATATAATTGACTGCCACTCTGAATTAGCGTGTGCCAAATGGCCGATAGGAGCCCTGATATTCAAGATTTTTTTTCCTCCGATTCGCGATTCGATCGAGAGCCGTCTTTCGAGGGCTGTTGCAAAAAAATGGGTCCTACGAAAATTCTTAAAATCGCTCCAAGTATCCGTCATTGTGTCACGAACAAGTACCCTGAACCGTTTTTCTTAACTCCGTCAATAGCTGATGGAAAATAGCATCGGGTGGAGACACTCGGATGGGCCTATGGGGCTTTGAAGGGGCGGGTATCCAAAATAAGGCCCAATATCGAGTGCCGCTCTTCGAGGACATATAATTGACTGCCACTCTGAATTAGCGTGTGCCAAATGGCCGATAGGAGCCCCGATATTCAAGATTTTTTTTCCCTCGAATCGCGATTCGATCGAGAGCCGTCTTTCGAGGGCTGTTGCAAAAAAATGGGTCCTACGAAAATTCTTAAAATCGCTCCAAGTATCCGTCATTGTGTCACGAACAAGTACCCTGAACCGTTTTTCTTAACTCCGTCAATAGCTGATGGAAAATAGCATCGGGTGGAGACACTCGGATGGGCCTATGGGGCTTTGAAGGGGCGGGTATCCAAAATAAGGCCCAATATCGAGTGCCGCTCTTCGAGGACATATAATTGACTGCCACTCTGAATTAGCGTGTGCCAAATGGCCGATAGGAGCCCTGATATTCAAGATTTTTTTTCCTCCGATTCGCGATTCGATCGAGAGCCGTCTTTCGAGGGCTGTTGCAAAAAAATGGGTCCTACGAAAATTCTTAAAATCGCTCCAAGTATCCGTCATTGTGTCACGAACAAGTACCCTGAACCGTTTTTCTTAACTCCGTCAATAGCTGATGGAAAATAGCATCGGGTGGAGACACTCGGATGGGCCTATGGGGCTTTGAAGGGGCGGGTATCCAAAATAAGGCCCAATATCGAGTGCCGCTCTTCGAGGACATATAATTGACTGCCACTCTGAATTAGCGTGTGCCAAATGGCCGATAGGAGCCCTGATATTCAAGATTTTTTTTCCTCCGATTCGCGATTCGATCGAGAGCCGTCTTTCGAGGGCTGTTGCAAAAAAATGGGTCCTACGAAAATTCTTAAAATCGCTCCAAGTATCCGTCATTGTGTCACGAACAAGTACCCTGAACCGTTTTTCTTAACTCCGTCAATAGCTGATGGAAAATAGCATCGGGTGGAGACACTCGGATGGGCCTATGGGGCTTTGAAGGGGCGGGTATCCAAAATAAGGCCCAATATCGAGTGCCGCTCTTCGAGGACATATAATTGACTGCCACTCTGAATTAGCGTGTGCCAAATGGCCGATAGGAGCCCCGATATTCAAGATTTTTTTTCCCTCGAATCGCGATTCGATCGAGAGCCGTCTTTCGAGGGCTGTTGCAAAAAAATGGGTCCTACGAAAATTCTTAAAATCGCTCCAAGTATCCGTCATTGTGTCACGAACAAGTACCCTGAACCGTTTTTCTTAACTCCGTCAATAGCTGATGGAAAATAGCATCGGGTGGAGACACTCGGATGGGCCTATGGGGCTTTGAAGGGGCGGGTATCCAAAATAAGGCCCAATATCGAGTGCCGCTCTTCGAGGACATATAATTGACTGCCACTCTGAATTAGCGTGTGCCAAATGGCCGATAGGAGCCCTGATATTCAAGATTTTTTTTCCTCCGATTCGCGATTCGATCGAGAGCCGTCTTTCGAGGGCTGTTGCAAAAAAATGGGTCCTACGAAAATTCTTAAAATCGCTCCAAGTATCCGTCATTGTGTCACGAACAAGTACCCTGAACCGTTTTTCTTAACTCCGTCAATAGCTGATGGAAAATAGCATCGGGTGGAGACACTCGGATGGGCCTATGGGGCTTTGAAGGGGCGGGTATCCAAAATAAGGCCCAATATCGAGTGCCGCTCTTCGAGGACATATAATTGACTGCCACTCTGAATTAGCGTGTGCCAAATGGCCGATAGGAGCCCTGATATTCAAGATTTTTTTTCCTCCGATTCGCGATTCGATCGAGAGCCGTCTTTCGAGGGCTGTTGCAAAAAAATGGGTCCTACGAAAATTCTTAAAATCGCTCCAAGTATCCGTCATTGTGTCACGAACAAGTACCCTGAACCGTTTTTCTTAACTCCGTCAATAGCTGATGGAAAATAGCATCGGGTGGAGACACTCGGATGGGCCTATGGGGCTTTGAAGGGGCGGGTATCCAAAATAAGGCCCAATATCGAGTGCCGCTCTTCGAGGACATATAATTGACTGCCACTCTGAATTAGCGTGTGCCAAATGGCCGATAGGAGCCCTGATATTCAAGATTTTTTTTCCTCCGATTCGCGATTCGATCGAGAGCCGTCTTTCGAGGGCTGTTGCAAAAAAATGGGTCCTACGAAAATTCTTAAAATCGCTCCAAGTATCCGTCATTGTGTCACGAACAAGTACCCTGAACCGTTTTTCTTAACTCCGTCAATAGCTGATGGAAAATAGCATCGGGTGGAGACACTCGGATGGGCCTATGGGGCTTTGAAGGGGCGGGTATCCAAAATAAGGCCCAATATCGAGTGCCGCTCTTCGAGGACATATAATTGACTGCCACTCTGAATTAGCGTGTGCCAAATGGCCGATAGGAGCCCCGATATTCAAGATTTTTTTTCCCTCGAATCGCGATTCGATCGAGAGCCGTCTTTCGAGGGCTGTTGCAAAAAAATGGGTCCTACGAAAATTCTTAAAATCGCTCCAAGTATCCGTCATTGTGTCACGAACAAGTACCCTGAACCGTTTTTCTTAACTCCGTCAATAGCTGATGGAAAATAGCATCGGGTGGAGACACTCGGATGGGCCTATGGGGCTTTGAAGGGGCGGGTATCCAAAATAAGGCCCAATATCGAGTGCCGCTCTTCGAGGACATATAATTGACTGCCACTCTGAATTAGCGTGTGCCAAATGGCCGATAGGAGCCCTGATATTCAAGATTTTTTTTCCTCCGATTCGCGATTCGATCGAGAGCCGTCTTTCGAGGACTGTTGCAAAAAAATGGGTCCTACGAAAATTCTTAAAATCGCTCCAAGTATCCGTCATTGTGTCACGAACAAGTACCCTGAACCGTTTTTCTTAACTCCGTCAATAGCTGATGGAAAATAGCATCGGGTGGAGACACTCGGATGGGCCTATGGGGCTTTGAAGGGGCGGGTATCCAAAATAAGGCCCAATATCGAGTGCCGCTCTTCGAGGACATATAATTGACTGCCACTCTGAATTAGCGTGTGCCAAATGGCCGATAGGAGCCCCGATATTCAAGATTTTTTTTCCCTCGAATCGCGATTCGATCGAGAGCCGTCTTTCGAGGGCTGTTGCAAAAAAATGGGTCCTACGAAAATTCTTAAAATCGCTCCAAGTATCCGTCATTGTGTCACGAACAAGTACCCTGAACCGTTTTTCTTAACTCCGTCAATAGCTGATGGAAAATAGCATCGGGTGGAGACACTCGGATGGGCCTATGGGGCTTTGAAGGGGCGGGTATCCAAAATAAGGCCCAATATCGAGTGCCGCTCTTCGAGGACATATAATTGACTGCCACTCTGAATTAGCGTGTGCCAAATGGCCGATAGGAGCCCTGATATTCAAGATTTTTTTTCCTCCGATTCGCGATTCGATCGAGAGCCGTCTTTCGAGGGCTGTTGCAAAAAAATGGGTCCTACGAAAATTCTTAAAATCGCTCCAAGTATCCGTCATTGTGTCACGAACAAGTACCCTGAACCGTTTTTCTTAACTCCGTCAATAGCTGATGGAAAATAGCATCGGGTGGAGACACTCGGATGGGCCTATGGGGCTTTGAAGGGGCGGGTATCCAAAATAAGGCCCAATATCGAGTGCCGCTCTTCGAGGACATATAATTGACTGCCACTCTGAATTAGCGTGTGCCAAATGGCCGATAGGAGCCCTGATATTCAAGATTTTTTTTCCTCCGATTCGCGATTCGATCGAGAGCCGTCTTTCGAGGGCTGTTGCAAAAAAATGGGTCCTACGAAAATTCTTAAAATCGCTCCAAGTATCCGTCATTGTGTCACGAACAAGTACCCTGAACCGTTTTTCTTAACTCCGTCAATAGCTGATGGAAAATAGCATCGGGTGGAGACACTCGGATGGGCCTATGGGGCTTTGAAGGGGCGGGTATCCAAAATAAGGCCCAATATCGAGTGCCGCTCTTCGAGGACATATAATTGACTGCCACTCTGAATTAGCGTGTGCCAAATGGCCGATAGGAGCCCTGATATTCAAGATTTTTTTTCCTCCGATTCGCGATTCGATCGAGAGCCGTCTTTCGAGGGCTGTTGCAAAAAAATGGGTCCTACGAAAATTCTTAAAATCGCTCCAAGTATCCGTCATTGTGTCACGAACAAGTACCCTGAACCGTTTTTCTTAACTCCGTCAATAGCTGATGGAAAATAGCATCGGGTGGAGACACTCGGATGGGCCTATGGGGCTTTGAAGGGGCGGGTATCCAAAATAAGGCCCAATATCGAGTGCCGCTCTTCGAGGACATATAATTGACTGCCACTCTGAATTAGCGTGTGCCAAATGGCCGATAGGAGCCCCGATATTCAAGATTCTTTTTCCCTCGAATCGCGATTCGATCGAGAGCCGTCTTTCGAGGGCTGTTGCAAAAAAATGGGTCCTACGAAAATTCTTAAAATCGCTCCAAGTATCCGTCATTGTGTCACGAACAAGTACCCTGAACCGTTTTTCTTAACTCCGTCAATAGCTGATGGAAAATAGCATCGGGTGGAGACACTCGGATGGGCCTATGGGGCTTTGAAGGGGCGGGTATCCAAAATAAGGCCCAATATCGAGTGCCGCTCTTCGAGGACATATAATTGACTGCCACTCTGAATTAGCGTGTGCCAAATGGCCGATAGGAGCCCTGATATTCAAGATTTTTTTTCCTCCGATTCGCGATTCGATCGAGAGCCGTCTTTCGAGGGCTGTTGCAAAAAAATGGGTCCTACGAAAATTCTTAAAATCGCTCCAAGTATCCGTCATTGTGTCACGAACAAGTACCCTGAACCGTTTTTCTTAACTCCGTCAATAGCTGATGGAAAATAGCATCGGGTGGAGACACTCGGATGGGCCTATGGGGCTTTGAAGGGGCGGGTATCCAAAATAAGGCCCAATATCGAGTGCCGCTCTTCGAGGACATATAATTGACTGCCACTCTGAATTAGCGTGTGCCAAATGGCCGATAGGAGCCCTGATATTCAAGATTTTTTTTCCTCCGATTCGCGATTCGATCGAGAGCCGTCTTTCGAGGGCTGTTGCAAAAAAATGGGTCCTACGAAAATTCTTAAAATCGCTCCAAGTATCCGTCATTGTGTCACGAACAAGTACCCTGAACCGTTTTTCTTAACTCCGTCAATAGCTGATGGAAAATAGCATCGGGTGGAGACACTCGGATGGGCCTATGGGGCTTTGAAGGGGCGGGTATCCAAAATAAGGCCCAATATCGAGTGCCGCTCTTCGAGGACATATAATTGACTGCCACTCTGAATTAGCGTGTGCCAAATGGCCGATAGGAGCCCTGATATTCAAGATTTTTTTTCCTCCGATTCGCGATTCGATCGAGAGCCGTCTTTCGAGGGCTGTTGCAAAAAAATGGGTCCTACGAAAATTCTTAAAATCGCTCCAAGTATCCGTCATTGTGTCACGAACAAGTACCCTGAACCGTTTTTCTTAACTCCGTCAATAGCTGATGGAAAATAGCATCGGGTGGAGACACTCGGATGGGCCTATGGGGCTTTGAAGGGGCGGGTATCCAAAATAAGGCCCAATATCGAGTGCCGCTCTTCGAGGACATATAATTGACTGCCACTCTGAATTAGCGTGTGCCAAATGGCCGATAGGAGCCCTGATATTCAAGATTTTTTTTCCTCCGATTCGCGATTCGATCGAGAGCCGTCTTTCGAGGGCTGTTGCAAAAAAATGGGTCCTACGAAAATTCTTAAAATCGCTCCAAGTATCCGTCATTGTGTCACGAACAAGTACCCTGAACCGTTTTTCTTAACTCCGTCAATAGCTGATGGAAAATAGCATCGGGTGGAGACACTCGGATGGGCCTATGGGGCTTTGAAGGGGCGGGTATCCAAAATAAGGCCCAATATCGAGTGCCGCTCTTCGAGGACATATAATTGACTGCCACTCTGAATTAGCGTGTGCCAAATGGCCGATAGGAGCCCCGATATTCAAGATTTTTTTTCCCTCGAATCGCGATTCGATCGAGAGCCGTCTTTCGAGGGCTGTTGCAAAAAAATGGTTCCTACGAAAATTCTTAAAATCGCTCCAAGTATCCGTCATTGTGTCACGAACAAGTACCCTGAACCGTTTTTCTTAACTCCGTCAATAGCTGATGGAAAATAGCATCGGGTGGAGACACTCGGATGGGCCTATGGGGCTTTGAAGGGGCGGGTATCCAAAATAAGGCCGAATATCGAGTGCCGCTCTTCGAGGACATATAATTGACTGCCACTCTGAATTAGCGTGTGCCAAATGGCCGATAGGAGCCCTGATATTCAAGATTTTTTTTCCTCCGATTCGCGATTCGATCGAGAGCCGTCTTTCGAGGGCTGTTGCAAAAAAATGGGTCCTACGAAAATTCTTAAAATCGCTCCAAGTATCCGTCATTGTGTCACGAACAAGTACCCTGAACCGTTTTTCTTAACTCCGTCAATAGCTGATGGAAAATAGCATCGGGTGGAGACACTCGGATGGGCCTATGGGGCTTTGAAGGGGCGGGTATCCAAAATAAGGCCCAATATCGAGTGCCGCTCTTCGAGGACATATAATTGACTGCCACTCTGAATTAGCGTGTGCCAAATGGCCGATAGGAGCCCCGATATTCAAGATTTTTTTTCCCTCGAATCGCGATTCGATCGAGAGCCGTCTTTCGAGGGCTGTTGCAAAAAAATGGGTCCTACGAAAATTCTTAAAATCGCTCCAAGTATCCGTCATTGTGTCACGAACAAGTACCCTGAACCGTTTTTCTTAACTCCGTCAATAGCTGATGGAAAATAGCATCGGGTGGAGACACTCGGATGGGCCTATGGGGCTTTGAAGGGGCGGGTATCCAAAATAAGGCCCAATATCGAGTGCCGCTCTTCGAGGACATATAATTGACTGCCACTCTGAATTAGCGTGTGCCAAATGGCCGATAGGAGCCCCGATATTCAAGATTTTTTTTCCCTCGAATCGCGATTCGATCGAGAGCCGTCTTTCGAGGGCTGTTGCAAAAAAATGGTTCCTACGAAAATTCTTAAAATCGCTCCAAGTATCCGTCATTGTGTCACGAACAAGTACCCTGAACCGTTTTTCTTAACTCCGTCAATAGCTGATGGAAAATAGCATCGGGTGGAGACACTCGGATGGGCCTATGGGGCTTTGAAGGGGCGGGTATCCAAAATAAGGCCCAATATCGAGTGCCGCTCTTCGAGGACATATAATTGACTGCCACTCTGAATTAGCGTGTGCCAAATGGCCGATAGGAGCCCTGATATTCAAGATTTTTTTTCCTCCGATTCGCGATTCGATCGAGAGCCGTCTTTCGAGGGCTGTTGCAAAAAAATGGGTCCTACGAAAATTCTTAAAATCGCTCCAAGTATCCGTCATTGTGTCACGAACAAGTACCCTGAACCGTTTTTCTTAACTCCGTCAATAGCTGATGGAAAATAGCATCGGGTGGAGACACTCGGATGGGCCTATGGGGCTTTGAAGGGGCGGGTATCCAAAATAAGGCCCAATATCGAGTGCCGCTCTTCGAGGACATATAATTGACTGCCACTCTGAATTAGCGTGTGCCAAATGGCCGATAGGAGCCCCGATATTCAAGATTTTTTTTCCCTCGAATCGCGATTCGATCGAGAGCCGTCTTTCGAGGGCTGTTGCAAAAAAATGGGTCCTACGAAAATTCTTAAAATCGCTCCAAGTATCCGTCATTGTGTCACGAACAAGTACCCTGAACCGTTTTTCTTAACTCCGTCAATAGCTGATGGAAAATAGCATCGGGTGGAGACACTCGGATGGGCCTATGGGGCTTTGAAGGGGCGGGTATCCAAAATAAGGCCCAATATCGAGTGCCGCTCTTCGAGGACATATAATTGACTGCCACTCTGAATTAGCGTGTGCCAAATGGCCGATAGGAGCCCTGATATTCAAGATTTTTTTTCCTCCGATTCGCGATTCGATCGAGAGCCGTCTTTCGAGGGCTGTTGCAAAAAAATGGGTCCTACGAAAATTCTTAAAATCGCTCCAAGTATCCGTCATTGTGTCACGAACAAGTACCCTGAACCGTTTTTCTTAACTCCGTCAATAGCTGATGGAAAATAGCATCGGGTGGAGACACTCGGATGGGCCTATGGGGCTTTGAAGGGGCGGGTATCCAAAATAAGGCCCAATATCGAGTGCCGCTCTTCGAGGACATATAATTGACTGCCACTCTGAATTAGCGTGTGCCAAATGGCCGATAGGAGCCCTGATATTCAAGATTTTTTTTCCTCCGATTCGCGATTCGATCGAGAGCCGTCTTTCGAGGGCTGTTGCAAAAAAATGGGTCCTACGAAAATTCTTAAAATCGCTCCAAGTATCCGTCATTGTGTCACGAACAAGTACCCTGAACCGTTTTTCTTAACTCCGTCAATAGCTGATGGAAAATAGCATCGGGTGGAGACACTCGGATGGGCCTATGGGGCTTTGAAGGGGCGGGTATCCAAAATAAGGCCCAATATCGAGTGCCGCTCTTCGAGGACATATAATTGACTGCCACTCTGAATTAGCGTGTGCCAAATGGCCGATAGGAGCCCCGATATTCAAGATTTTTTTTCCCTCGAATCGCGATTCGATCGAGAGCCGTCTTTCGAGGGCTGTTGCAAAAAAATGGTTCCTACGAAAATTCTTAAAATCGCTCCAAGTATCCGTCATTGTGTCACGAACAAGTACCCTGAACCGTTTTTCTTAACTCCGTCAATAGCTGATGGAAAATAGCATCGGGTGGAGACACTCGGATGGGCCTATGGGGCTTTGAAGGGGCGGGTATCCAAAATAAGGCCCAATATCGAGTGCCGCTCTTCGAGGACATATAATTGACTGCCACTCTGAATTAGCGTGTGCCAAATGGCCGATAGGAGCCCTGATATTCAAGATTTTTTTTCCTCCGATTCGCGATTCGATCGAGAGCCGTCTTTCGAGGGCTGTTGCAAAAAAATGGGTCCTACGAAAATTCTTAAAATCGCTCCAAGTATCCGTCATTGTGTCACGAACAAGTACCCTGAACCGTTTTTCTTAACTCCGTCAATAGCTGATGGAAAATAGCATCGGGTGGAGACACTCGGATGGGCCTATGGGGCTTTGAAGGGGCGGGTATCCAAAATAAGGCCCAATATCGAGTGCCGCTCTTCGAGGACATATAATTGACTGCCACTCTGAATTAGCGTGTGCCAAATGGCCGATAGGAGCCCCGATATTCAAGATTTTTTTTCCCTCGAATCGCGATTCGATCGAGAGCCGTCTTTCGAGGGCTGTTGCAAAAAAATGGGTCCTACGAAAATTCTTAAAATCGCTCCAAGTATCCGTCATTGTGTCACGAACAAGTACCCTGAACCGTTTTTCTTAACTCCGTCAATAGCTGATGGAAAATAGCATCGGGTGGAGACACTCGGATGGGCCTATGGGGCTTTGAAGGGGCGGGTATCCAAAATAAGGCCCAATATCGAGTGCCGCTCTTCGAGGACATATAATTGACTGCCACTCTGAATTAGCGTGTGCCAAATGGCCGATAGGAGCCCTGATATTCAAGATTTTTTTTCCTCCGATTCGCGATTCGATCGAGAGCCGTCTTTCGAGGGCTGTTGCAAAAAAATGGGTCCTACGAAAATTCTTAAAATCGCTCCAAGTATCCGTCATTGTGTCACGAACAAGTACCCTGAACCGTTTTTCTTAACTCCGTCAATAGCTGATGGAAAATAGCATCGGGTGGAGACACTCGGATGGGCCTATGGGGCTTTGAAGGGGCGGGTATCCAAAATAAGGCCCAATATCGAGTGCCGCTCTTCGAGGACATATAATTGACTGCCACTCTGAATTAGCGTGTGCCAAATGGCCGATAGGAGCCCTGATATTCAAGATTTTTTTTCCTCCGATTCGCGATTCGATCGAGAGCCGTCTTTCGAGGGCTGTTGCAAAAAAATGGGTCCTACGAAAATTCTTAAAATCGCTCCAAGTATCCGTCATTGTGTCACGAACAAGTACCCTGAACCGTTTTTCTTAACTCCGTCAATAGCTGATGGAAAATAGCATCGGGTGGAGACACTCGGATGGGCCTATGGGGCTTTGAAGGGGCGGGTATCCAAAATAAGGCCCAATATCGAGTGCCGCTCTTCGAGGACATATAATTGACTGCCACTCTGAATTAGCGTGTGCCAAATGGCCGATAGGAGCCCTGATATTCAAGATTTTTTTTCCTCCGATTCGCGATTCGATCGAGAGCCGTCTTTCGAGGGCTGTTGCAAAAAAATGGGTCCTACGAAAATTCTTAAAATCGCTCCAAGTATCCGTCATTGTGTCACGAACAAGTACCCTGAACCGTTTTTCTTAACTCCGTCAATAGCTGATGGAAAATAGCATCGGGTGGAGACACTCGGATGGGCCTATGGGGCTTTGAAGGGGCGGGTATCCAAAATAAGGCCCAATATCGAGTGCCGCTCTTCGAGGACATATAATTGACTGCCACTCTGAATTAGCGTGTGCCAAATGGCCGATAGGAGCCCTGATATTCAAGATTTTTTTTCCTCCGATTCGCGATTCGATCGAGAGCCGTCTTTCGAGGGCTGTTGCAAAAAAATGGGTCCTACGAAAATTCTTAAAATCGCTCCAAGTATCCGTCATTGTGTCACGAACAAGTACCCTGAACCGTTTTTCTTAACTCCGTCAATAGCTGATGGAAAATAGCATCGGGTGGAGACACTCGGATGGGCCTATGGGGCTTTGAAGGGGCGGGTATCCAAAATAAGGCCCAATATCGAGTGCCGCTCTTCGAGGACATATAATTGACTGCCACTCTGAATTAGCGTGTGCCAAATGGCCGATAGGAGCCCCGATATTCAAGATTTTTTTTCCCTCGAATCGCGATTCGATCGAGAGCCGTCTTTCGAGGGCTGTTGCAAAAAAATGGGTCCTACGAAAATTCTTAAAATCGCTCCAAGTATCCGTCATTGTGTCACGAACAAGTACCCTGAACCGTTTTTCTTAACTCCGTCAATAGCTGATGGAAAATAGCATCGCGTGGAGACACTCGGATGGGCCTATGGGGCTTTGAAGGGGCGGGTATCCAAAATAAGGCCCAATATCGAGTGCCGCTCTTCGAGGACATATAATTGACTGCCACTCTGAATTAGCGTGTGCCAAATGGCCGATAGGAGCCCTGATATTCAAGATTTTTTTTCCTCCGATTCGCGATTCGATCGAGAGCCGTCTTTCGAGGGCTGTTGCAAAAAAATGGGTCCTACGAAAATTCTTAAAATCGCTCCAAGTATCCGTCATTGTGTCACGAACAAGTACCCTGAACCGTTTTTCTTAACTCCGTCAATAGCTGATGGAAAATAGCATCGGGTGGAGACACTCGGATGGGCCTATGGGGCTTTGAAGGGGCGGGTATCCAAAATAAGGCCCAATATCGAGTGCCGCTCTTCGAGGACATATAATTGACTGCCACTCTGAATTAGCGTGTGCCAAATGGCCGATAGGAGCCCCGATATTCAAGATTTTTTTTCCCTCGAATCGCGATTCGATCGAGAGCCGTCTTTCGAGGGCTGTTGCAAAAAAATGGGTCCTACGAAAATTCTTAAAATCGCTCCAAGTATCCGTCATTGTGTCACGAACAAGTACCCTGAACCGTTTTTCTTAACTCCGTCAATAGCTGATGGAAAATAGCATCGGGTGGAGACACTCGGATGGGCCTATGGGGCTTTGAAGGGGCGGGTATCCAAAATAAGGCCCAATATCGAGTGCCGCTCTTCGAGGACATATAATTGACTGCCACTCTGAATTAGCGTGTGCCAAATGGCCGATAGGAGCCCTGATATTCAAGATTTTTTTTCCTCCGATTCGCGATTCGATCGAGAGCCGTCTTTCGAGGGCTGTTGCAAAAAAATGGGTCCTACGAAAATTCTTAAAATCGCTCCAAGTATCCGTCATTGTGTCACGAACAAGTACCCTGAACCGTTTTTCTTAACTCCGTCAATAGCTGATGGAAAATAGCATCGGGTGGAGACACTCGGATGGGCCTATGGGGCTTTGAAGGGGCGGGTATCCAAAATAAGGCCCAATATCGAGTGCCGCTCTTCGAGGACATATAATTGACTGCCACTCTGAATTAGCGTGTGCCAAATGGCCGATAGGAGCCCTGATATTCAAGATTTTTTTTCCTCCGATTCGCGATTCGATCGAGAGCCGTCTTTCGAGGGCTGTTGCAAAAAAATGGGTCCTACGAAAATTCTTAAAATCGCTCCAAGTATCCGTCATTGTGTCACGAACAAGTACCCTGAACCGTTTTTCTTAACTCCGTCAATAGCTGATGGAAAATAGCATCGGGTGGAGACACTCGGATGGGCCTATGGGGCTTTGAAGGGGCGGGTATCCAAAATAAGGCCCAATATCGAGTGCCGCTCTTCGAGGACATATAATTGACTGCCACTCTGAATTAGCGTGTGCCAAATGGCCGATAGGAGCCCTGATATTCAAGATTTTTTTTCCTCCGATTCGCGATTCGATCGAGAGCCGTCTTTCGAGGGCTGTTGCAAAAAAATGGGTCCTACGAAAATTCTTAAAATCGCTCCAAGTATCCGTCATTGTGTCACGAACAAGTACCCTGAACCGTTTTTCTTAACTCCGTCAATAGCTGATGGAAAATAGCATCGGGTGGAGACACTCGGATGGGCCTATGGGGCTTTGAAGGGGCGGGTATCCAAAATAAGGCCCAATATCGAGTGCCGCTCTTCGAGGACATATAATTGACTGCCACTCTGAATTAGCGTGTGCCAAATGGCCGATAGGAGCCCCGATATTCAAGATTTTTTTTCCTCGAATCGCGATTCGATCGAGAGCCGTCTTTCGAGGGCTGTTGCAAAAAAATGGGTCCTACGAAAATTCTTAAAATCGCTCCAAGTATCCGTCATTGTGTCACGAACAAGTACCCTGAACCGTTTTTCTTAACTCCGTCAATAGCTGATGGAAAATAGCATCGGGTGGAGACACTCGGATGGGCCTATGGGGCTTTGAAGGGGCGGGTATCCAAAATAAGGCCCAATATCGAGTG
The DNA here is from genome assembly GCA_964017025.1 of Stenichneumon culpator. Taxonomy (NCBI): domain Eukaryota; kingdom Metazoa; phylum Arthropoda; class Insecta; order Hymenoptera; family Ichneumonidae; genus Stenichneumon; species Stenichneumon culpator. The sequence continues at coordinate 98,188 of CAXHKB010000087.1, forward strand.
CCGCTCTTCGAGGACATATAATTGACTGCCACTCTGAATTAGCGTGTGCCAAATGGCCGATAGGAGCCCTGATATTCAAGATTTTTTTTCCTCCGATTCGCGATTCGATCGAGAGCCGTCTTTCGAGGGCTGTTGCAAAAAAATGGGTCCTACGAAAATTCTTAAATCGCTCCAAGTATCCGTCATTGTGTCACGAACAAGTACCCTGAACCGTTTTTCTTAACTCCGTCAATAGCTGATGGAAAATAGCATCGGGTGGAGACACTCGGATGGGCCTATGGGGCTTTGAAGGGGCGGGTATCCAAAATAAGGCCCAATATCGAGTGCCGCTCTTCGAGGACATATAATTGACTGCCACTCTGAATTAGCGTGTGCCAAATGGCCGATAGGAGCCCTGATATTCAAGATTTTTTTTCCTCCGATTCGCGATTCGATCGAGAGCCGTCTTTCGAGGGCTGTTGCAAAAAAATGGGTCCTACGAAAATTCTTAAAATCGCTCCAAGTATCCGTCATTGTGTCACGAACAAGTACCCTGAACCGTTTTTCTTAACTCCGTCAATAGCTGATGGAAAATAGCATCGGGTGGAGACACTCGGATGGGCCTATGGGGCTTTGAAGGGGCGGGTATCCAAAATAAGGCCCAATATCGAGTGCCGCTCTTCGAGGACATATAATTGACTGCCACTCTGAATTAGCGTGTGCCAAATGGCCGATAGGAGCCCTGATATTCAAGATTTTTTTTCCTCCGATTCGCGATTCGATCGAGAGCCGTCTTTCGAGGGCTGTTGCAAAAAAATGGGTCCTACGAAAATTCTTAAAATCGCTCCAAGTATCCGTCATTGTGTCACGAACAAGTACCCTGAACCGTTTTTCTTAACTCCGTCAATAGCTGATGGAAAATAGCATCGGGTGGAGACACTCGGATGGGCCTATGGGGCTTTGAAGGGGCGGGTATCCAAAATAAGGCCCAATATCGAGTGCCGCTCTTCGAGGACATATAATTGACTGCCACTCTGAATTAGCGTGTGCCAAATGGCCGATAGGAGCCCCGATATTCAAGATTTTTTTTCCCTCGAATCGCGATTCGATCGAGAGCCGTCTTTCGAGGGCTGTTGCAAAAAAATGGGTCCTACGAAAATTCTTAAAATCGCTCCAAGTATCCGTCATTGTGTCACGAACAAGTACCCTGAACCGTTTTTCTTAACTCCGTCAATAGCTGATGGAAAATAGCATCGGGTGGAGACACTCGGATGGGCCTATGGGGCTTTGAAGGGGCGGGTATCCAAAATAAGGCCCAATATCGAGTGCCGCTCTTCGAGGACATATAATTGACTGCCACTCTGAATTAGCGTGTGCCAAATGGCCGATAGGAGCCCTGATATTCAAGATTTTTTTTCCTCCGATTCGCGATTCGATCGAGAGCCGTCTTTCGAGGGCTGTTGCAAAAAAATGGGTCCTACGAAAATTCTTAAAATCGCTCCAAGTATCCGTCATTGTGTCACGAACAAGTACCCTGAACCGTTTTTCTTAACTCCGTCAATAGCTGATGGAAAATAGCATCGGGTGGAGACACTCGGATGGGCCTATGGGGCTTTGAAGGGGCGGGTATCCAAAATAAGGCCCAATATCGAGTGCCGCTCTTCGAGGACATATAATTGACTGCCACTCTGAATTAGCGTGTGCCAAATGGCCGATAGGAGCCCTGATATTCAAGATTTTTTTTCCTCCGATTCGCGATTCGATCGAGAGCCGTCTTTCGAGGGCTGTTGCAAAAAAATGGGTCCTACGAAAATTCTTAAAATCGCTCCAAGTATCCGTCATTGTGTCACGAACAAGTACCCTGAACCGTTTTTCTTAACTCCGTCAATAGCTGATGGAAAATAGCATCGGGTGGAGACACTCGGATGGGCCTATGGGGCTTTGAAGGGGCGGGTATCCAAAATAAGGCCCAATATCGAGTGCCGCTCTTCGAGGACATATAATTGACTGCCACTCTGAATTAGCGTGTGCCAAATGGCCGATAGGAGCCCTGATATTCAAGATTTTTTTTCCTCCGATTCGCGATTCGATCGAGAGCCGTCTTTCGAGGGCTGTTGCAAAAAAATGGGTCCTACGAAAATTCTTAAAATCGCTCCAAGTATCCGTCATTGTGTCACGAACAAGTACCCTGAACCGTTTTTCTTAACTCCGTCAATAGCTGATGGAAAATAGCATCGGGTGGAGACACTCGGATGGGCCTATGGGGCTTTGAAGGGGCGGGTATCCAAAATAAGGCCCAATATCGAGTGCCGCTCTTCGAGGACATATAATTGACTGCCACTCTGAATTAGCGTGTGCCAAATGGCCGATAGGAGCCCTGATATTCAAGATTTTTTTTCCTCCGATTCGCGATTCGATCGAGAGCCGTCTTTCGAGGGCTGTTGCAAAAAAATGGGTCCTACGAAAATTCTTAAAATCGCTCCAAGTATCCGTCATTGTGTCACGAACAAGTACCCTGAACCGTTTTTCTTAACTCCGTCAATAGCTGATGGAAAATAGCATCGGGTGGAGACACTCGGATGGGCCTATGGGGCTTTGAAGGGGCGGGTATCCAAAATAAGGCCCAATATCGAGTGCCGCTCTTCGAGGACATATAATTGACTGCCACTCTGAATTAGCGTGTGCCAAATGGCCGATAGGAGCCCTGATATTCAAGATTTTTTTTCCTCCGATTCGCGATTCGATCGAGAGCCGTCTTTCGAGGGCTGTTGCAAAAAAATGGGTCCTACGAAAATTCTTAAAATCGCTCCAAGTATCCGTCATTGTGTCACGAACAAGTACCCTGAACCGTTTTTCTTAACTCCGTCAATAGCTGATGGAAAATAGCATCGGGTGGAGACACTCGGATGGGCCTATGGGGCTTTGAAGGGGCGGGTATCCAAAATAAGGCCCAATATCGAGTGCCGCTCTTCGAGGACATATAATTGACTGCCACTCTGAATTAGCGTGTGCCAAATGGCCGATAGGAGCCCCGATATTCAAGATTTTTTTTCCTCGAATCGCGATTCGATCGAGAGCCGTCTTTCGAGGGCTGTTGCAAAAAAATGGGTCCTACGAAAATTCTTAAAATCGCTCCAAGTATCCGTCATTGTGTCACGAACAAGTACCCTGAACCGTTTTTCTTAACTCCGTCAATAGCTGATGGAAAATAGCATCGGGTGGAGACACTCGGATGGGCCTATGGGGCTTTGAAGGGGCGGGTATCCAAAATAAGGCCCAATATCGAGTGCCGCTCTTCGAGGACATATAATTGACTGCCACTCTGAATTAGCGTGTGCCAAATGGCCGATAGGAGCCCTGATATTCAAGATTTTTTTTCCTCCGATTCGCGATTCGATCGAGAGCCGTCTTTCGAGGGCTGTTGCAAAAAAATGGGTCCTACGAAAATTCTTAAAATCGCTCCAAGTATCCGTCATTGTGTCACGAACAAGTACCCTGAACCGTTTTTCTTAACTCCGTCAATAGCTGATGGAAAATAGCATCGGGTGGAGACACTCGGATGGGCCTATGGGGCTTTGAAGGGGCGGGTATCCAAAATAAGGCCCAATATCGAGTGCCGCTCTTCGAGGACATATAATTGACTGCCACTCTGAATTAGCGTGTGCCAAATGGCCGATAGGAGCCCTGATATTCAAGATTTTTTTTCCTCCGATTCGCGATTCGATCGAGAGCCGTCTTTCGAGGGCTGTTGCAAAAAATGGGTCCTACGAAAATTCTTAAAATCGCTCCAAGTATCCGTCATTGTGTCACGAACAAGTACCCTGAACCGTTTTTCTTAACTCCGTCAATAGCTGATGGAAAATAGCATCGGGTGGAGACACTCGGATGGGCCTATGGGGCTTTGAAGGGGCGGGTATCCAAAATAAGGCCCAATATCGAGTGCCGCTCTTCGAGGACATATAATTGACTGCCACTCTGAATTAGCGTGTGCCAAATGGCCGATAGGAGCCCTGATATTCAAGATTTTTTTTCCTCCGATTCGCGATTCGATCGAGAGCCGTCTTTCGAGGGCTGTTGCAAAAAAATGGGTCCTACGAAAATTCTTAAAATCGCTCCAAGTATCCGTCATTGTGTCACGAACAAGTACCCTGAACCGTTTTTCTTAACTCCGTCAATAGCTGATGGAAAATAGCATCGGGTGGAGACACTCGGATGGGCCTATGGGGCTTTGAAGGGGCGGGTATCCAAAATAAGGCCCAATATCGAGTGCCGCTCTTCGAGGACATATAATTGACTGCCACTCTGAATTAGCGTGTGCCAAATGGCCGATAGGAGCCCCGATATTCAAGATTTTTTTTTCCCTCGAATCGCGATTCGATCGAGAGCCGTCTTTCGAGGGCTGTTGCAAAAAAATGGGTCCTACGAAAATTCTTAAAATCGCTCCAAGTATCCGTCATTGTGTCACGAACAAGTACCCTGAACCGTTTTTCTTAACTCCGTCAATAGCTGATGGAAAATAGCATCGGGTGGAGACACTCGGATGGGCCTATGGGGCTTTGAAGGGGCGGGTATCCAAAATAAGGCCCAATATCGAGTGCCGCTCTTCGAGGACATATAATTGACTGCCACTCTGAATTAGCGTGTGCCAAATGGCCGATAGGAGCCCTGATATTCAAGATTTTTTTTCCTCCGATTCGCGATTCGATCGAGAGCCGTCTTTCGAGGGCTGTTGCAAAAAAATGGGTCCTACGAAAATTCTTAAAATCGCTCCAAGTATCCGTCATTGTGTCACGAACAAGTACCCTGAACCGTTTTTCTTAACTCCGTCAATAGCTGATGGAAAATAGCATCGGGTGGAGACACTCGGATGGGCCTATGGGGCTTTGAAGGGGCGGGTATCCAAAATAAGGCCCAATATCGAGTGCCGCTCTTCGAGGACATATAATTGACTGCCACTCTGAATTAGCGTGTGCCAAATGGCCGATAGGAGCCCGATATTCAAGATTTTTTTTCCCTCGAATCGCGATTCGATCGAGAGCCGTCTTTCGAGGGCTGTTGCAAAAAAATGGGTCCTACGAAAATTCTTAAAATCGCTCCAAGTATCCGTCATTGTGTCACGAACAAGTACCCTGAACCGTTTTTCTTAACTCCGTCAATAGCTGATGGAAAATAGCATCGGGTGGAGACACTCGGATGGGCCTATGGGGCTTTGAAGGGGCGGGTATCCAAAATAAGGCCCAATATCGAGTGCCGCTCTTCGAGGACATATAATTGACTGCCACTCTGAATTAGCGTGTGCCAAATGGCCGATAGGAGCCCTGATATTCAAGATTTTTTTTCCTCCGATTCGCGATTCGATCGAGAGCCGTCTTTCGAGGGCTGTTGCAAAAAAATGGGTCCTACGAAAATTCTTAAAATCGCTCCAAGTATCCGTCATTGTGTCACGAACAAGTACCCTGAACCGTTTTTCTTAACTCCGTCAATAGCTGATGGAAAATAGCATCGGGTGGAGACACTCGGATGGGCCTATGGGGCTTTGAAGGGGCGGGTATCCAAAATAAGGCCCAATATCGAGTGCCGCTCTTCGAGGACATATAATTGACTGCCACTCTGAATTAGCGTGTGCCAAATGGCCGATAGGAGCCCTGATATTCAAGATTTTTTTTCCTCCGATTTGCGATTCGATCGAGAGCCGTCTTTCGAGGGCTGTTGCAAAAAAATGGGTCCTACGAAAATTCTTAAAATCGCTCCAAGTATCCGTCATTGTGTCACGAACAAGTACCCTGAACCGTTTTTCTTAACTCCGTCAATAGCTGATGGAAAATAGCATCGGGTGGAGACACTCGGATGGGCCTATGGGGCTTTGAAGGGGCGGGTATCCAAAATAAGGCCCAATATCGAGTGCCGCTCTTCGAGGACATATAATTGACTGCCACTCTGAATTAGCGTGTGCCAAATGGCCGATAGGAGCCCTGATATTCAAGATTTTTTTTCCTCCGATTCGCGATTCGATCGAGAGCCGTCTTTCGAGGGCTGTTGCAAAAAAATGGGTCCTACGAAAATTCTTAAAATCGCTCCAAGTATCCGTCATTGTGTCACGAACAAGTACCCTGAACCGTTTTTCTTAACTCCGTCAATAGCTGATGGAAAATAGCATCGGGTGGAGACACTCGGATGGGCCTATGGGGCTTTGAAGGGGCGGGTATCCAAAATAAGGCCCAATATCGAGTGCCGCTCTTCGAGGACATATAATTGACTGCCACTCTGAATTAGCGTGTGCCAAATGGCCGATAGGAGCCCTGATATTCAAGATTTTTTTTCCTCCGATTCGCGATTCGATCGAGAGCCGTCTTTCGAGGGCTGTTGCAAAAAAATGGGTCCTACGAAAATTCTTAAAATCGCTCCAAGTATCCGTCATTGTGTCACGAACAAGTACCCTGAACCGTTTTTCTTAACTCCGTCAATAGCTGATGGAAAATAGCATCGGGTGGAGACACTCGGATGGGCCTATGGGGCTTTGAAGGGGCGGGTATCCAAAATAAGGCCCAATATCGAGTGCCGCTCTTCGAGGACATATAATTGACTGCCACTCTGAATTAGCGTGTGCCAAATGGCCGATAGGAGCCCCTGATATTCAAGATTTTTTTTCCTCGAATCGCGATTCGATCGAGAGCCGTCTTTCGAGGGCTGTTGCAAAAAAATGGGTCCTACGAAAATTCTTAAAATCGCTCCAAGTATCCGTCATTGTGTCACGAACAAGTACCCTGAACCGTTTTTCTTAACTCCGTCAATAGCTGATGGAAAATAGCATCGGGTGGAGACACTCGGATGGGCCTATGGGGCTTTGAAGGGGCGGGTATCCAAAATAAGGCCCAATATCGAGTGCCGCTCTTCGAGGACATATAATTGACTGCCACTCTGAATTAGCGTGTGCCAAATGGCCGATAGGAGCCCTGATATTCAAGATTTTTTTTCCTCCGATTCGCGATTCGATCGAGAGCCGTCTTTCGAGGGCTGTTGCAAAAAAATGGGTCCTACGAAAATTCTTAAAATCGCTCCAAGTATCCGTCATTGTGTCACGAACAAGTACCCTGAACCGTTTTTCTTAACTCCGTCAATAGCTGATGGAAAATAGCATCGGGTGGAGACACTCGGATGGGCCTATGGGGCTTTGAAGGGGCGGGTATCCAAAATAAGGCCCAATATCGAGTGCCGCTCTTCGAGGACATATAATTGACTGCCACTCTGAATTAGCGTGTGCCAAATGGCCGATAGGAGCCCTGATATTCAAGATTTTTTTTCCTCCGATTCGCGATTCGATCGAGAGCCGTCTTTCGAGGGCTGTTGCAAAAAAATGGGTCCTACGAAAATTCTTAAAATCGCTCCAAGTATCCGTCATTGTGTCACGAACAAGTACCCTGAACCGTTTTTCTTAACTCCGTCAATAGCTGATGGAAAATAGCATCGGGTGGAGACACTCGGATGGGCCTATGGGGCTTTGAAGGGGCGGGTATCCAAAATAAGGCCCAATATCGAGTGCCGCTCTTCGAGGACATATAATTGACTGCCACTCTGAATTAGCGTGTGCCAAATGGCCGATAGGAGCCCTGATATTCAAGATTTTTTTTCCTCCGATTCGCGATTCGATCGAGAGCCGTCTTTCGAGGGCTGTTGCAAAAAAATGGGTCCTACGAAAATTCTTAAAATCGCTCCAAGTATCCGTCATTGTGTCACGAACAAGTACCCTGAACCGTTTTTCTTAACTCCGTCAATAGCTGATGGAAAATAGCATCGGGTGGAGACACTCGGATGGGCCTATGGGGCTTTGAAGGGGCGGGTATCCAAAATAAGGCCCAATATCGAGTGCCGCTCTTCGAGGACATATAATTGACTGCCACTCTGAATTAGCGTGTGCCAAATGGCCGATAGGAGCCCTGATATTCAAGATTTTTTTTCCTCCGATTCGCGATTCGATCGAGAGCCGTCTTTCGAGGGCTGTTGCAAAAAAATGGGTCCTACGAAAATTCTTAAAATCGCTCCAAGTATCCGTCATTGTGTCACGAACAAGTACCCTGAACCGTTTTTCTTAACTCCGTCAATAGCTGATGGAAAATAGCATCGGGTGGAGACACTCGGATGGGCCTATGGGGCTTTGAAGGGGCGGGTATCCAAAATAAGGCCCAATATCGAGTGCCGCTCTTCGAGGACATATAATTGACTGCCACTCTGAATTAGCGTGTGCCAAATGGCCGATAGGAGCCCCGATATTCAAGATTTTTTTTCCCTCGAATCGCGATTCGATCGAGAGCCGTCTTTCGAGGGCTGTTGCAAAAAATGGGTCCTACGAAAATTCTTAAAATCGCTCCAAGTATCCGTCATTGTGTCACGAACAAGTACCCTGAACCGTTTTTCTTAACTCCGTCAATAGCTGATGGAAAATAGCATCGGGTGGAGACACTCGGATGGGCCTATGGGGCTTTGAAGGGGCGGGTATCCAAAATAAGGCCCAATATCGAGTGCCGCTCTTCGAGGACATATAATTGACTGCCACTCTGAATTAGCGTGTGCCAAATGGCCGATAGGAGCCCTGATATTCAAGATTTTTTTTCCTGCGATTCGCGATTCGATCGAGAGCCGTCTTTCGAGGGCTGTTGCAAAAAAATGGGTCCTACGAAAATTCTTAAAATCGCTCCAAGTATCCGTCATTGTGTCACGAACAAGTACCCTGAACCGTTTTTCTTAACTCCGTCAATAGCTGATGGAAAATAGCATCGGGTGGAGACACTCGGATGGGCCTATGGGGCTTTGAAGGGGCGGGTATCCAAAATAAGGCCCAATATCGAGTGTCGCTCTTCGAGGACATATAATTGACTGCCACTCTGAATTAGCGTGTGCCAAATGGCCGATAGGAGCCCTGATATTCAAGATTTTTTTTCCTCCGATTCGCGATTCGATCGAGAGCCGTCTTTCGAGGGCTGTTGCAAAAAAATGGGTCCTACGAAAATTCTTAAAATCGCTCCAAGTATCCGTCATTGTGTCACGAACAAGTACCCTGAACCGTTTTTCTTAACTCCGTCAATAGCTGATGGAAAATAGCATCGGGTGGAGACACTCGGATGGGCCTATGGGGCTTTGAAGGGGCGGGTATCCAAAATAAGGCCCAATATCGAGTGCCGCTCTTCGAGGACATATAATTGACTGCCACTCTGAATTAGCGTGTGCCAAATGGCCGATAGGAGCCCTGATATTCAAGATTTTTTTTCCTCCGATTCGCGATTCGATCGAGAGCCGTCTTTCGAGGGCTGTTGCAAAAAAATGGGTCCTACGAAAATTCTTAAAATCGCTCCAAGTATCCGTCATTGTGTCACGAACAAGTACCCTGAACCGTTTTTCTTAACTCCGTCAATAGCTGATGGAAAATAGCATCGGGTGGAGACACTCGGATGGGCCTATGGGGCTTTGAAGGGGCGGGTATCCAAAATAAGGCCCAATATCGAGTGCCGCTCTTCGAGGACATATAATTGACTGCCACTCTGAATTAGCGTGTGCCAAATGGCCGATAGGAGCCCCGATATTCAAGATTTTTTTTCCCTCGAATCGCGATTCGATCGAGAGCCGTCTTTCGAGGGCTGTTGCAAAAAAATGGGTCCTACGAAAATTCTTAAAATCGCTCCAAGTATCCGTCATTGTGTCACGAACAAGTACCCTGAACCGTTTTTCTTAACTCCGTCAATAGCTGATGGAAAATAGCATCGGGTGGAGACACTCGGATGGGCCTATGGGGCTTTGAAGGGGCGGGTATCCAAAATAAGGCCCAATATCGAGTGCCGCTCTTCGAGGACATATAATTGACTGCCACTCTGAATTAGCGTGTGCCAAATGGCCGATAGGAGCCCTGATATTCAAGATTTTTTTTCCTCCGATTCGCGATTCGATCGAGAGCCGTCTTTCGAGGGCTGTTGCAAAAAAATGGGTCCTACGAAAATTCTTAAAATCGCTCCAAGTATCCGTCATTGTGTCACGAACAAGTACCCTGAACCGTTTTTCTTAACTCCGTCAATAGCTGATGGAAAATAGCATCGGGTGGAGACACTCGGATGGGCCTATGGGGCTTTGAAGGGGCGGGTATCCAAAATAAGGCCCAATATCGAGTGCCGCTCTTCGAGGACATATAATTGACTGCCACTCTGAATTAGCGTGTGCCAAATGGCCGATAGGAGCCCCGATATTCAAGATTTTTTTTCCCTCGAATCGCGATTCGATCGAGAGCCGTCTTTCGAGGGCTGTTGCAAAAAAATGGGTCCTACGAAAATTCTTAAAATCGCTCCAAGTATCCGTCATTGTGTCACGAACAAGTACCCTGAACCGTTTTTCTTAACTCCGTCAATAGCTGATGGAAAATAGCATCGGGTGGAGACACTCGGATGGGCCTATGGGGCTTTGAAGGGGCGGGTATCCAAAATAAGGCCCAATATCGAGTGCCGCTCTTCGAGGACATATAATTGACTGCCACTCTGAATTAGCGTGTGCCAAATGGCCGATAGGAGCCCTGATATTCAAGATTTTTTTTCCTCCGATTCGCGATTCGATCGAGAGCCGTCTTTCGAGGGCTGTTGCAAAAAAATGGGTCCTACGAAAATTCTTAAAATCGCTCCAAGTATCCGTCATTGTGTCACGAACAAGTACCCTGAACCGTTTTTCTTAACTCCGTCAATAGCTGATGGAAAATAGCATCGGGTGGAGACACTCGGATGGGCCTATGGGGCTTTGAAGGGGCGGGTATCCAAAATAAGGCCCAATATCGAGTGCCGCTCTTCGAGGACATATAATTGACTGCCACTCTGAATTAGCGTGTGCCAAATGGCCGATAGGAGCCCTGATATTCAAGATTTTTTTTCCTCCGATTCGCGATTCGATCGAGAGCCGTCTTTCGAGGGCTGTTGCAAAAAAATGGGTCCTACGAAAATTCTTAAAATCGCTCCAAGTATCCGTCATTGTGTCACGAACAAGTACCCTGAACCGTTTTTCTTAACTCCGTCAATAGCTGATGGAAAATAGCATCGGGTGGAGACACTCGGATGGGCCTATGGGGCTTTGAAGGGGCGGGTATCCAAAATAAGGCCCAATATCGAGTGCCGCTCTTCGAGGACATATAATTGACTGCCACTCTGAATTAGCGTGTGCCAAATGGCCGATAGGAGCCCCGATATTCAAGATTTTTTTTCCCTCGAATCGCGATTCGATCGAGAGCCGTCTTTCGAGGGCTGTTGCAAAAAATGGGTCCTACGAAAATTCTTAAAATCGCTCCAAGTATCCGTCATTGTGTCACGAACAAGTACCCTGAACCGTTTTTCTTAACTCCGTCAATAGCTGATGGAAAATAGCATCGGGTGGAGACACTCGGATGGGCCTATGGGGCTTTGAAGGGGCGGGTATCCAAAATAAGGCCCAATATCGAGTGCCGCTCTTCGAGGACATATAATTGACTGCCACTCTGAATTAGCGTGTGCCAAATGGCCGATAGGAGCCCTGATATTCAAGATTTTTTTTCCTCCGATTCGCGATTCGATCGAGAGCCGTCTTTCGAGGGCTGTTGCAAAAAAATGGGTCCTACGAAAATTCTTAAAATCGCTCCAAGTATCCGTCATTGTGTCACGAACAAGTACCCTGAACCGTTTTTCTTAACTCCGTCAATAGCTGATGGAAAATAGCATCGGGTGGAGACACTCGGATGGGCCTATGGGGCTTTGAAGGGGCGGGTATCCAAAATAAGGCCCAATATCGAGTGTCGCTCTTCGAGGACATATAATTGACTGCCACTCTGAATTAGCGTGTGCCAAATGGCCGATAGGAGCCCTGATATTCAAGATTTTTTTTCCTCCGATTCGCGATTCGATCGAGAGCCGTCTTTCGAGGGCTGTTGCAAAAAAATGGGTCCTACGAAAATTCTTAAAATCGCTCCAAGTATCCGTCATTGTGTCACGAACAAGTACCCTGAACCGTTTTTCTTAACTCCGTCAATAGCTGATGGAAAATAGCATCGGGTGGAGACACTCGGATGGGCCTATGGGGCTTTGAAGGGGCGGGTATCCAAAATAAGGCCCAATATCGAGTGCCGCTCTTCGAGGACATATAATTGACTGCCACTCTGAATTAGCGTGTGCCAAATGGCCGATAGGAGCCCTGATATTCAAGATTTTTTTTCCTCCGATTCGCGATTCGATCGAGAGCCGTCTTTCGAGGGCTGTTGCAAAAAAATGGGTCCTACGAAAATTCTTAAAATCGCTCCAAGTATCCGTCATTGTGTCACGAACAAGTACCCTGAACCGTTTTTCTTAACTCCGTCAATAGCTGATGGAAAATAGCATCGGGTGGAGACACTCGGATGGGCCTATGGGGCTTTGAAGGGGCGGGTATCCAAAATAAGGCCCAATATCGAGTGCCGCTCTTCGAGGACATATAATTGACTGCCACTCTGAATTAGCGTGTGCCAAATGGCCGATAGGAGCCCCGATATTCAAGATTTTTTTTCCCTCGAATCGCGATTCGATCGAGAGCCGTCTTTCGAGGGCTGTTGCAAAAAAATGGGTCCTACGAAAATTCTTAAAATCGCTCCAAGTATCCGTCATTGTGTCACGAACAAGTACCCTGAACCGTTTTTCTTAACTCCGTCAATAGCTGATGGAAAATAGCATCGGGTGGAGACACTCGGATGGGCCTATGGGGCTTTGAAGGGGCGGGTATCCAAAATAAGGCCCAATATCGAGTGCCGCTCTTCGAGGACATATAATTGACTGCCACTCTGAATTAGCGTGTGCCAAATGGCCGATAGGAGCCCTGATATTCAAGATTTTTTTTCCTCCGATTCGCGATTCGATCGAGAGCCGTCTTTCGAGGGCTGTTGCAAAAAAATGGGTCCTACGAAAATTCTTAAAATCGCTCCAAGTATCCGTCATTGTGTCACGAACAAGTACCCTGAACCGTTTTTCTTAACTCCGTCAATAGCTGATGGAAAATAGCATCGGGTGGAGACACTCGGATGGGCCTATGGGGCTTTGAAGGGGCGGGTATCCAAAATAAGGCCCAATATCGAGTGCCGCTCTTCGAGGACATATAATTGACTGCCACTCTGAATTAGCGTGTGCCAAATGGCCGATAGGAGCCCCGATATTCAAGATTTTTTTTCCCTCGAATCGCGATTCGATCGAGAGCCGTCTTTCGAGGGCTGTTGCAAAAAAATGGGTCCTACGAAAATTCTTAAAATCGCTCCAAGTATCCGTCATTGTGTCACGAACAAGTACCCTGAACCGTTTTTCTTAACTCCGTCAATAGCTGATGGAAAATAGCATCGGGTGGAGACACTCGGATGGGCCTATGGGGCTTTGAAGGGGCGGGTATCCAAAATAAGGCCCAATATCGAGTGCCGCTCTTCGAGGACATATAATTGACTGCCACTCTGAATTAGCGTGTGCCAAATGGCCGATAGGAGCCCTGATATTCAAGATTTTTTTTCCTCCGATTCGCGATTCGATCGAGAGCCGTCTTTCGAGGGCTGTTGCAAAAAAATGGGTCCTACGAAAATTCTTAAAATCGCTCCAAGTATCCGTCATTGTGTCACGAACAAGTACCCTGAACCGTTTTTCTTAACTCCGTCAATAGCTGATGGAAAATAGCATCGGGTGGAGACACTCGGATGGGCCTATGGGGCTTTGAAGGGGCGGGTATCCAAAATAAGGCCCAATATCGAGTGCCGCTCTTCGAGGACATATAATTGACTGCCACTCTGAATTAGCGTGTGCCAAATGGCCGATAGGAGCCCTGATATTCAAGATTTTTTTTCCTCCGATTCGCGATTCGATCGAGAGCCGTCTTTCGAGGGCTGTTGCAAAAAAATGGGTCCTACGAAAATTCTTAAAATCGCTCCAAGTATCCGTCATTGTGTCACGAACAAGTACCCTGAACCGTTTTTCTTAACTCCGTCAATAGCTGATGGAAAATAGCATCGGGTGGAGACACTCGGATGGGCCTATGGGGCTTTGAAGGGGCGGGTATCCAAAATAAGGCCCAATATCGAGTGCCGCTCTTCGAGGACATATAATTGACTGCCACTCTGAATTAGCGTGTGCCAAATGGCCGATAGGAGCCCTGATATTCAAGATTTTTTTTTCCTCCGATTCGCGATTCGATCGAGAGCCGTCTTTCGAGGGCTGTTGCAAAAAAATGGGTCCTACGAAAATTCTTAAAATCGCTCCAAGTATCCGTCATTGTGTCACGAACAAGTACCCTGAACCGTTTTTCTTAACTCCGTCAATAGCTGATGGAAAATAGCATCGGGTGGAGACACTCGGATGGGCCTATGGGGCTTTGAAGGGGCGGGTATCCAAAATAAGGCCCAATATCGAGTGCCGCTCTTCGAGGACATATAATTGACTGCCACTCTGAATTAGCGTGTGCCAAATGGCCGATAGGAGCCCTGATATTCAAGATTTTTTTTCCTCCGATTCGCGATTCGATCGAGAGCCGTCTTTCGAGGGCTGTTGCAAAAAAATGGGTCCTACGAAAATTCTTAAAATCGCTCCAAGTATCCGTCATTGTGTCACGAACAAGTACCCTGAACCGTTTTTCTTAACTCCGTCAATAGCTGATGGAAAATAGCATCGGGTGGAGACACTCGGATGGGCCTATGGGGCTTTGAAGGGGCGGGTATCCAAAATAAGGCCCAATATCGAGTGCCGCTCTTCGAGGACATATAATTGACTGCCACTCTGAATTAGCGTGTGCCAAATGGCCGATAGGAGCCCCGATATTCAAGATTTTTTTTCCCTCGAATCGCGATTCGATCGAGAGCCGTCTTTCGAGGGCTGTTGCAAAAAAATGGGTCCTACGAAAATTCTTAAAATCGCTCCAAGTATCCGTCATTGTGTCACGAACAAGTACCCTGAACCGTTTTTCTTAACTCCGTCAATAGCTGATGGAAAATAGCATCGGGTGGAGACACTCGGATGGGCCTATGGGGCTTTGAAGGGGCGGGTATCCAAAATAAGGCCCAATATCGAGTGCCGCTCTTCGAGGACATATAATTGACTGCCACTCTGAATTAGCGTGTGCCAAATGGCCGATAGGAGCCCTGATATTCAAGATTTTTTTTCCTCCGATTCGCGATTCGATCGAGAGCCGTCTTTCGAGGGCTGTTGCAAAAAAATGGGTCCTACGAAAATTCTTAAAATCGCTCCAAGTATCCGTCATTGTGTCACGAACAAGTACCCTGAACCGTTTTTCTTAACTCCGTCAATAGCTGATGGAAAATAGCATCGGGTGGAGACACTCGGATGGGCCTATGGGGCTTTGAAGGGGCGGGTATCCAAAATAAGGCCCAATATCGAGTGCCGCTCTTCGAGGACATATAATTGACTGCCACTCTGAATTAGCGTGTGCCAAATGGCCGATAGGAGCCCTGATATTCAAGATTTTTTTTCCTCCGATTCGCGATTCGATCGAGAGCCGTCTTTCGAGGGCTGTTGCAAAAAAATGGGTCCTACGAAAATTCTTAAAATCGCTCCAAGTATCCGTCATTGTGTCACGAACAAGTACCCTGAACCGTTTTTCTTAACTCCGTCAATAGCTGATGGAAAATAGCATCGGGTGGAGACACTCGGATGGGCCTATGGGGCTTTGAAGGGGCGGGTATCCAAAATAAGGCCCAATATCGAGTGCCGCTCTTCGAGGACATATAATTGACTGCCACTCTGAATTAGCGTGTGCCAAATGGCCGATAGGAGCCCTGATATTCAAGATTTTTTTTCCTCCGATTCGCGATTCGATCGAGAGCCGTCTTTCGAGGGCTGTTGCAAAAAAATGGGTCCTACGAAAATTCTTAAAATCGCTCCAAGTATCCGTCATTGTGTCACGAACAAGTACCCTGAACCGTTTTTCTTAACTCCGTCAATAGCTGATGGAAAATAGCATCGGGTGGAGACACTCGGATGGGCCTATGGGGCTTTGAAGGGGCGGGTATCCAAAATAAGGCCCAATATCGAGTGCCGCTCTTCGAGGACATATAATTGACTGCCACTCTGAATTAGCGTGTGCCAAATGGCCGATAGGAGCCCCGATATTCAAGATTTTTTTTCCCTCGAATCGCGATTCGATCGAGAGCCGTCTTTCGAGGGCTGTTGCAAAAAAATGGGTCCTACGAAAATTCTTAAAATCGCTCCAAGTATCCGTCATTGTGTCACGAACAAGTACCCTGAACCGTTTTTCTTAACTCCGTCAATAGCTGATGGAAAATAGCATCGGGTGGAGACACTCGGATGGGCCTATGGGGCTTTGAAGGGGCGGGTATCCAAAATAAGGCCCAATATCGAGTGCCGCTCTTCGAGGACATATAATTGACTGCCACTCTGAATTAGCGTGTGCCAAATGGCCGATAGGAGCCCTGATATTCAAGATTTTTTTTCCTCCGATTCGCGATTCGATCGAGAGCCGTCTTTCGAGGGCTGTTGCAAAAAAATGGGTCCTACGAAAATTCTTAAAATCGCTCCAAGTATCCGTCATTGTGTCACGAACAAGTACCCTGAACCGTTTTTCTTAACTCCGTCAATAGCTGATGGAAAATAGCATCGGGTGGAGACACTCGGATGGGCCTATGGGGCTTTGAAGGGGCGGGTATCCAAAATAAGGCCCAATATCGAGTGCCGCTCTTCGAGGACATATAATTGACTGCCACTCTGAATTAGCGTGTGCCAAATGGCCGATAGGAGCCCTGATATTCAAGATTTTTTTTCCTCCGATTCGCGATTCGATCGAGAGCCGTCTTTCGAGGGCTGTTGCAAAAAAAATGGGTCCTACGAAAATTCTTAAAATCGCTCCAAGTATCCGTCATTGTGTCACGAACAAGTACCCTGAACCGTTTTTCTTAACTCCGTCAATAGCTGATGGAAAATAGCATCGGGTGGAGACACTCGGATGGGCCTATGGGGCTTTGAAGGGGCGGGTATCCAAAATAAGGCCCAATATCGAGTGCCGCTCTTCGAGGACATATAATTGACTGCCACTCTGAATTAGCGTGTGCCAAATGGCCGATAGGAGCCCTGATATTCAAGATTTTTTTTCCTCCGATTCGCGATTCGATCGAGAGCCGTCTTTCGAGGGCTGTTGCAAAAAAATGGGTCCTACGAAAATTCTTAAAATCGCTCCAAGTATCCGTCATTGTGTCACGAACAAGTACCCTGAACCGTTTTTCTTAACTCCGTCAATAGCTGATGGAAAATAGCATCGGGTGGAGACACTCGGATGGGCCTATGGGGCTTTGAAGGGGCGGGTATCCAAAATAAGGCCCAATATCGAGTGCCGCTCTTCGAGGACATATAATTGACTGCCACTCTGAATTAGCGTGTGCCAAATGGCCGATAGGAGCCCTGATATTCAAGATTTTTTTTCCTCCGATTCGCGATTCGATCGAGAGCCGTCTTTCGAGGGCTGTTGCAAAAAAATGGGTCCTACGAAAATTCTTAAAATCGCTCCAAGTATCCGTCATTGTGTCACGAACAAGTACCCTGAACCGTTTTTCTTAACTCCGTCAATAGCTGATGGAAAATAGCATCGGGTGGAGACACTCGGATGGGCCTATGGGGCTTTGAAGGGGCGGGTATCCAAAATAAGGCCCAATATCGAGTGCCGCTCTTCGAGGACATATAATTGACTGCCACTCTGAATTAGCGTGTGCCAA
Source organism: Stenichneumon culpator (assembly GCA_964017025.1). Taxonomy (NCBI): domain Eukaryota; kingdom Metazoa; phylum Arthropoda; class Insecta; order Hymenoptera; family Ichneumonidae; genus Stenichneumon; species Stenichneumon culpator. The sequence continues at coordinate 115,895 of CAXHKB010000087.1, forward strand.
ATGGCCGATAGGAGCCCTGATATTCAAGATTTTTTTTCCTCCGATTCGCGATTCGATCGAGAGCCGTCTTTCGAGGGCTGTTGCAAAAAAATGGGTCCTACGAAAATTCTTAAAATCGCTCCAAGTATCCGTCATTGTGTCACGAACAAGTACCCTGAACCGTTTTTCTTAACTCCGTCAATAGCTGATGGAAAATAGCATCGGGTGGAGACACTCGGATGGGCCTATGGGGCTTTGAAGGGGCGGGTATCCAAAATAAGGCCCAATATCGAGTGCCGCTCTTCGAGGACATATAATTGACTGCCACTCTGAATTAGCGTGTGCCAAATGGCCGATAGGAGCCCCGATATTCAAGATTTTTTTTCCCTCGAATCGCGATTCGATCGAGAGCCGTCTTTCGAGGGCTGTTGCAAAAAAATGGGTCCTACGAAAATTCTTAAAATCGCTCCAAGTATCCGTCATTGTGTCACGAACAAGTACCCTGAACCGTTTTTCTTAACTCCGTCAATAGCTGATGGAAAATAGCATCGGGTGGAGACACTCGGATGGGCCTATGGGGCTTTGAAGGGGCGGGTATCCAAAATAAGGCCCAATATCGAGTGCCGCTCTTCGAGGACATATAATTGACTGCCACTCTGAATTAGCGTGTGCCAAATGGCCGATAGGAGCCCTGATATTCAAGATTTTTTTTCCTCCGATTCGCGATTCGATCGAGAGCCGTCTTTCGAGGGCTGTTGCAAAAAAATGGGTCCTACGAAAATTCTTAAAATCGCTCCAAGTATCCGTCATTGTGTCACGAACAAGTACCCTGAACCGTTTTTCTTAACTCCGTCAATAGCTGATGGAAAATAGCATCGGGTGGAGACACTCGGATGGGCCTATGGGGCTTTGAAGGGGCGGGTATCCAAAATAAGGCCCAATATCGAGTGCCGCTCTTCGAGGACATATAATTGACTGCCACTCTGAATTAGCGTGTGCCAAATGGCCGATAGGAGCCCTGATATTCAAGATTTTTTTTCCTCCGATTCGCGATTCGATCGAGAGCCGTCTTTCGAGGGCTGTTGCAAAAAAATGGGTCCTACGAAAATTCTTAAAATCGCTCCAAGTATCCGTCATTGTGTCACGAACAAGTACCCTGAACCGTTTTTCTTAACTCCGTCAATAGCTGATGGAAAATAGCATCGGGTGGAGACACTCGGATGGGCCTATGGGGCTTTGAAGGGGCGGGTATCCAAAATAAGGCCCAATATCGAGTGCCGCTCTTCGAGGACATATAATTGACTGCCACTCTGAATTAGCGTGTGCCAAATGGCCGATAGGAGCCCTGATATTCAAGATTTTTTTTCCTCCGATTCGCGATTCGATCGAGAGCCGTCTTTCGAGGGCTGTTGCAAAAAAATGGGTCCTACGAAAATTCTTAAAATCGCTCCAAGTATCCGTCATTGTGTCACGAACAAGTACCCTGAACCGTTTTTCTTAACTCCGTCAATAGCTGATGGAAAATAGCATCGGGTGGAGACACTCGGATGGGCCTATGGGGCTTTGAAGGGGCGGGTATCCAAAATAAGGCCCAATATCGAGTGCCGCTCTTCGAGGACATATAATTGACTGCCACTCTGAATTAGCGTGTGCCAAATGGCCGATAGGAGCCCTGATATTCAAGATTTTTTTTCCTCCGATTCGCGATTCGATCGAGAGCCGTCTTTCGAGGGCTGTTGCAAAAAAATGGGTCCTACGAAAATTCTTAAAATCGCTCCAAGTATCCGTCATTGTGTCACGAACAAGTACCCTGAACCGTTTTTCTTAACTCCGTCAATAGCTGATGGAAAATAGCATCGGGTGGAGACACTCGGATGGGCCTATGGGGCTTTGGGGGCGGGTATCCAAAATAAGGCCCAATATCGAGTGCCGCTCTTCGAGGACATATAATTGACTGCCACTCTGAATTAGCGTGTGCCAAATGGCCGATAGGAGCCCTGATATTCAAGATTTTTTTTCCTCCGATTCGCGATTCGATCGAGAGCCGTCTTTCGAGGGCTGTTGCAAAAAAATGGGTCCTACGAAAATTCTTAAAATCGCTCCAAGTATCCGTCATTGTGTCACGAACAAGTACCCTGAACCGTTTTTCTTAACTCCGTCAATAGCTGATGGAAAATAGCATCGGGTGGAGACACTCGGATGGGCCTATGGGGCTTTGAAGGGGCGGGTATCCAAAATAAGGCCCAATATCGAGTGCCGCTCTTCGAGGACATATAATTGACTGCCACTCTGAATTAGCGTGTGCCAAATGGCCGATAGGAGCCCCGATATTCAAGATTTTTTTTCCCTCGAATCGCGATTCGATCGAGAGCCGTCTTTCGAGGGCTGTTGCAAAAAAATGGGTCCTACGAAAATTCTTAAAATCGCTCCAAGTATCCGTCATTGTGTCACGAACAAGTACCCTGAACCGTTTTTCTTAACTCCGTCAATAGCTGATGGAAAATAGCATCGGGTGGAGACACTCGGATGGGCCTATGGGGCTTTGAAGGGGCGGGTATCCAAAATAAGGCCCGATATCGAGTGCCGCTCTTCGAGGACATATAATTGACTGCCACTCTGAATTAGCGTGTGCCAAATGGCCGATAGGAGCCCTGATATTCAAGATTTTTTTTCCTCCGATTCGCGATTCGATCGAGAGCCGTCTTTCGAGGGCTGTTGCAAAAAAATGGGTCCTACGAAAATTCTTAAAATCGCTCCAAGTATCCGTCATTGTGTCACGAACAAGTACCCTGAACCGTTTTTCTTAACTCCGTCAATAGCTGATGGAAAATAGCATCGGGTGGAGACACTCGGATGGGCCTATGGGGCTTTGAAGGGGCGGGTATCCAAAATAAGGCCCAATATCGAGTGCCGCTCTTCGAGGACATATAATTGACTGCCACTCTGAATTAGCGTGTGCCAAATGGCCGATAGGAGCCCCGATATTCAAGATTTTTTTTCCCTCGAATCGCGATTCGATCGAGAGCCGTCTTTCGAGGGCTGTTGCAAAAAAATGGGTCCTACGAAAATTCTTAAAATCGCTCCAAGTATCCGTCATTGTGTCACGAACAAGTACCCTGAACCGTTTTTCTTAACTCCGTCAATAGCTGATGGAAAATAGCATCGGGTGGAGACACTCGGATGGGCCTATGGGGCTTTGAAGGGGCGGGTATCCAAAATAAGGCCCAATATCGAGTGCCGCTCTTCGAGGACATATAATTGACTGCCACTCTGAATTAGCGTGTGCCAAATGGCCGATAGGAGCCCTGATATTCAAGATTTTTTTTCCTCCGATTCGCGATTCGATCGAGAGCCGTCTTTCGAGGGCTGTTGCAAAAAAATGGGTCCTACGAAAATTCTTAAAATCGCTCCAAGTATCCGTCATTGTGTCACGAACAAGTACCCTGAACCGTTTTTCTTAACTCCGTCAATAGCTGATGGAAAATAGCATCGGGTGGAGACACTCGGATGGGCCTATGGGGCTTTGAAGGGGCGGGTATCCAAAATAAGGCCCAATATCGAGTGCCGCTCTTCGAGGACATATAATTGACTGCCACTCTGAATTAGCGTGTGCCAAATGGCCGATAGGAGCCCTGATATTCAAGATTTTTTTTCCTCCGATTCGCGATTCGATCGAGAGCCGTCTTTCGAGGGCTGTTGCAAAAAAATGGGTCCTACGAAAATTCTTAAAATCGCTCCAAGTATCCGTCATTGTGTCACGAACAAGTACCCTGAACCGTTTTTCTTAACTCCGTCAATAGCTGATGGAAAATAGCATCGGGTGGAGACACTCGGATGGGCCTATGGGGCTTTGAAGGGGCGGGTATCCAAAATAAGGCCCAATATCGAGTGCCGCTCTTCGAGGACATATAATTGACTGCCACTCTGAATTAGCGTGTGCCAAATGGCCGATAGGAGCCCTGATATTCAAGATTTTTTTTCCTCCGATTCGCGATTCGATCGAGAGCCGTCTTTCGAGGGCTGTTGCAAAAAAATGGGTCCTACGAAAATTCTTAAAATCGCTCCAAGTATCCGTCATTGTGTCACGAACAAGTACCCTGAACCGTTTTTCTTAACTCCGTCAATAGCTGATGGAAAATAGCATCGGGTGGAGACACTCGGATGGGCCTATGGGGCTTTGAAGGGGCGGGTATCCAAAATAAGGCCCAATATCGAGTGCCGCTCTTCGAGGACATATAATTGACTGCCACTCTGAATTAGCGTGTGCCAAATGGCCGATAGGAGCCCCGATATTCAAGATTTTTTTTCCCTCGAATCGCGATTCGATCGAGAGCCGTCTTTCGAGGGCTGTTGCAAAAAAATGGGTCCTACGAAAATTCTTAAAATCGCTCCAAGTATCCGTCATTGTGTCACGAACAAGTACCCTGAACCGTTTTTCTTAACTCCGTCAATAGCTGATGGAAAATAGCATCGGGTGGAGACACTCGGATGGGCCTATGGGGCTTTGAAGGGGCGGGTATCCAAAATAAGGCCCAATATCGAGTGCCGCTCTTCGAGGACATATAATTGACTGCCACTCTGAATTAGCGTGTGCCAAATGGCCGATAGGAGCCCTGATATTCAAGATTTTTTTTCCTCCGATTCGCGATTCGATCGAGAGCCGTCTTTCGAGGGCTGTTGCAAAAAAATGGGTCCTACGAAAATTCTTAAAATCGCTCCAAGTATCCGTCATTGTGTCACGAACAAGTACCCTGAACCGTTTTTCTTAACTCCGTCAATAGCTGATGGAAAATAGCATCGGGTGGAGACACTCGGATGGGCCTATGGGGCTTTGAAGGGGCGGGTATCCAAAATAAGGCCCAATATCGAGTGCCGCTCTTCGAGGACATATAATTGACTGCCACTCTGAATTAGCGTGTGCCTAATGGCCGATAGGAGCCCCGATATTCAAGATTTTTTTTCCCTCGAATCGCGATTCGATCGAGAGCCGTCTTTCGAGGGCTGTTGCAAAAAAATGGGTCCTACGAAAATTCTTAAAATCGCTCCAAGTATCCGTCATTGTGTCACGAACAAGTACCCTGAACCGTTTTTCTTAACTCCGTCAATAGCTGATGGAAAATAGCATCGGGTGGAGACACTCGGATGGGCCTATGGGGCTTTGAAGGGGCGGGTATCCAAAATAAGGCCCAATATCGAGTGCCGCTCTTCGAGGACATATAATTGACTGCCACTCTGAATTAGCGTGTGCCAAATGGCCGATAGGAGCCCTGATATTCAAGATTTTTTTTCCTCCGATTCGCGATTCGATCGAGAGCCGTCTTTCGAGGGCTGTTGCAAAAAAATGGGTCCTACGAAAATTCTTAAAATCGCTCCAAGTATCCGTCATTGTGTCACGAACAAGTACCCTGAACCGTTTTTCTTAACTCCGTCAATAGCTGATGGAAAATAGCATCGGGTGGAGACACTCGGATGGGCCTATGGGGCTTTGAAGGGGCGGGTATCCAAAATAAGGCCCAATATCGAGTGCCGCTCTTCGAGGACATATAATTGACTGCCACTCTGAATTAGCGTGTGCCAAATGGCCGATAGGAGCCCTGATATTCAAGATTTTTTTTCCTCCGATTCGCGATTCGATCGAGAGCCGTCTTTCGAGGGCTGTTGCAAAAAAATGGGTCCTACGAAAATTCTTAAAATCGCTCCAAGTATCCGTCATTGTGTCACGAACAAGTACCCTGAACCGTTTTTCTTAACTCCGTCAATAGCTGATGGAAAATAGCATCGGGTGGAGACACTCGGATGGGCCTATGGGGCTTTGAAGGGCGGGTATCCAAAATAAGGCCCAATATCGAGTGCCGCTCTTCGAGGACATATAATTGACTGCCACTCTGAATTAGCGTGTGCCAAATGGCCGATAGGAGCCCTGATATTCAAGACTTTTTTTCCTCCGATTCGCGATTCGATCGAGAGCCGTCTTTCGAGGGCTGTTGCAAAAAAAATGGGTCCTACGAAAATTCTTAAAATCGCTCCAAGTATCCGTCATTGTGTCACGAACAAGTACCCTGAACCGTTTTTCTTAACTCCGTCAATAGCTGATGGAAAATAGCATCGGGTGGAGACACTCGGATGGGCCTATGGGGCTTTGAAGGGGCGGGTATCCAAAATAAGGCCCAATATCGAGTGCCGCTCTTCGAGGACATATAATTGACTGCCACTCTGAATTAGCGTGTGCCAAATGGCCGATAGGAGCCCCGATATTCAAGATTTTTTTTCCCTCGAATCGCGATTCGATCGAGAGCCGTCTTTCGAGGGCTGTTGCAAAAAAATGGGTCCTACGAAAATTCTTAAAATCGCTCCAAGTATCCGTCATTGTGTCACGAACAAGTACCCTGAACCGTTTTTCTTAACTCCGTCAATAGCTGATGGAAAATAGCATCGGGTGGAGACACTCGGATGGGCCTATGGGGCTTTGAAGGGGCGGGTATCCAAAATAAGGCCCAATATCGAGTGCCGCTCTTCGAGGACATATAATTGACTGCCACTCTGAATTAGCGTGTGCCAAATGGCCGATAGGAGCCCTGATATTCAAGATTTTTTTTCCTCCGATTCGCGATTCGATCGAGAGCCGTCTTTCGAGGGCTGTTGCAAAAAAATGGGTCCTACGAAAATTCTTAAAATCGCTCCAAGTATCCGTCATTGTGTCACGAACAAGTACCCTGAACCGTTTTTCTTAACTCCGTCAATAGCTGATGGAAAATAGCATCGGGTGGAGACACTCGGATGGGCCTATGGGGCTTTGAAGGGGCGGGTATCCAAAATAAGGCCCAATATCGAGTGCCGCTCTTCGAGGACATATAATTGACTGCCACTCTGAATTAGCGTGTGCCAAATGGCCGATAGGAGCCCTGATATTCAAGATTTTTTTTCCTCCGATTCGCGATTCGATCGAGAGCCGTCTTTCGAGGGCTGTTGCAAAAAAATGGGTCCTACGAAAATTCTTAAAATCGCTCCAAGTATCCGTCATTGTGTCACGAACAAGTACCCTGAACCGTTTTTCTTAACTCCGTCAATAGCTGATGGAAAATAGCATCGGGTGGAGACACTCGGATGGGCCTATGGGGCTTTGAAGGGGCGGGTATCCAAAATAAGGCCCAATATCGAGTGCCGCTCTTCGAGGACATATAATTGACTGCCACTCTGAATTAGCGTGTGCCAAATGGCCGATAGGAGCCCCGATATTCAAGATTTTTTTTCCCTCGAATCGCGATTCGATCGAGAGCCGTCTTTCGAGGGCTGTTGCAAAAAAATGGGTCCTACGAAAATTCTTAAAATCGCTCCAAGTATCCGTCATTGTGTCACGAACAAGTACCCTGAACCGTTTTTCTTAACTCCGTCAATAGCTGATGGAAAATAGCATCGGGTGGAGACACTCGGATGGGCCTATGGGGCTTTGAAGGGGCGGGTATCCAAAATAAGGCCCAATATCGAGTGCCGCTCTTCGAGGACATATAATTGACTGCCACTCTGAATTAGCGTGTGCCAAATGGCCGATAGGAGCCCTGATATTCAAGATTTTTTTTCCTCCGATTCGCGATTCGATCGAGAGCCGTCTTTCGAGGGCTGTTGCAAAGAAATGGGTCCTACGAAAATTCTTAAAATCGCTCCAAGTATCCGTCATTGTGTCACGAACAAGTACCCTGAACCGTTTTTCTTAACTCCGTCAATAGCTGATGGAAAATAGCATCGGGTGGAGACACTCGGATGGGCCTATGGGGCTTTGAAGGGGCGGGTATCCAAAATAAGGCCCAATATCGAGTGCCGCTCTTCGAGGACATATAATTGACTGCCACTCTGAATTAGCGTGTGCCAAATGGCCGATAGGAGCCCTGATATTCAAGATTTTTTTTCCTCCGATTCGCGATTCGATCGAGAGCCGTCTTTCGAGGGCTGTTGCAAAAAAATGGGTCCTACGAAAATTCTTAAAATCGCTCCAAGTATCCGTCATTGTGTCACGAACAAGTACCCTGAACCGTTTTTCTTAACTCCGTCAATAGCTGATGGAAAATAGCATCGGGTGGAGACACTCGGATGGGCCTATGGGGCTTTGAAGGGGCGGGTATCCAAAATAAGGCCCAATATCGAGTGCCGCTCTTCGAGGACATATAATTGACTGCCACTCTGAATTAGCGTGTGCCAAATGGCCGATAGGAGCCCCGATATTCAAGATTTTTTTTCCCTCGAATCGCGATTCGATCGAGAGCCGTCTTTCGAGGGCTGTTGCAAAAAAATGGGTCCTACGAAAATTCTTAAAATCGCTCCAAGTATCCGTCATTGTGTCACGAACAAGTACCCTGAACCGTTTTTCTTAACTCCGTCAATAGCTGATGGAAAATAGCATCGGGTGGAGACACTCGGATGGGCCTATGGGGCTTTGAAGGGGCGGGTATCCAAAATAAGGCCCAATATCGAGTGCCGCTCTTCGAGGACATATAATTGACTGCCACTCTGAATTAGCGTGTGCCAAATGGCCGATAGGAGCCCTGATATTCAAGATTTTTTTTCCTCCGATTCGCGATTCGATCGAGAGCCGTCTTTCGAGGGCTGTTGCAAAGAAATGGGTCCTACGAAAATTCTTAAAATCGCTCCAAGTATCCGTCATTGTGTCACGAACAAGTACCCTGAACCGTTTTTCTTAACTCCGTCAATAGCTGATGGAAAATAGCATCGGGTGGAGACACTCGGATGGGCCTATGGGGCTTTGAAGGGGCGGGTATCCAAAATAAGGCCCAATATCGAGTGCCGCTCTTCGAGGACATATAATTGACTGCCACTCTGAATTAGCGTGTGCCAAATGGCCGATAGGAGCCCTGATATTCAAGATTTTTTTTCCTCCGATTCGCGATTCGATCGAGAGCCGTCTTTCGAGGGCTGTTGCAAAAAAATGGGTCCTACGAAAATTCTTAAAATCGCTCCAAGTATCCGTCATTGTGTCACGAACAAGTACCCTGAACCGTTTTTCTTAACTCCGTCAATAGCTGATGGAAAATAGCATCGGGTGGAGACACTCGGATGGGCCTATGGGGCTTTGAAGGGCGGGTATCCAAAATAAGGCCCAATATCGAGTGCCGCTCTTCGAGGACATATAATTGACTGCCACTCTGAATTAGCGTGTGCCAAATGGCCGATAGGAGCCCTGATATTCAAGACTTTTTTTCCTCCGATTCGCGATTCGATCGAGAGCCGTCTTTCGAGGGCTGTTGCAAAAAAAATGGGTCCTACGAAAATTCTTAAAATCGCTCCAAGTATCCGTCATTGTGTCACGAACAAGTACCCTGAACCGTTTTTCTTAACTCCGTCAATAGCTGATGGAAAATAGCATCGGGTGGAGACACTCGGATGGGCCTATGGGGCTTTGAAGGGGCGGGTATCCAAAATAAGGCCCAATATCGAGTGCCGCTCTTCGAGGACATATAATTGACTGCCACTCTGAATTAGCGTGTGCCAAATGGCCGATAGGAGCCCCGATATTCAAGATTTTTTTTCCCTCGAATCGCGATTCGATCGAGAGCCGTCTTTCGAGGGCTGTTGCAAAAAAATGGGTCCTACGAAAATTCTTAAAATCGCTCCAAGTATCCGTCATTGTGTCACGAACAAGTACCCTGAACCGTTTTTCTTAACTCCGTCAATAGCTGATGGAAAATAGCATCGGGTGGAGACACTCGGATGGGCCTATGGGGCTTTGAAGGGGCGGGTATCCAAAATAAGGCCCAATATCGAGTGCCGCTCTTCGAGGACATATAATTGACTGCCACTCTGAATTAGCGTGTGCCAAATGGCCGATAGGAGCCCTGATATTCAAGATTTTTTTTCCTCCGATTCGCGATTCGATCGAGAGCCGTCTTTCGAGGGCTGTTGCAAAAAAATGGGTCCTACGAAAATTCTTAAAATCGCTCCAAGTATCCGTCATTGTGTCACGAACAAGTACCCTGAACCGTTTTTCTTAACTCCGTCAATAGCTGATGGAAAATAGCATCGGGTGGAGACACTCGGATGGGCCTATGGGGCTTTGAAGGGGCGGGTATCCAAAATAAGGCCCAATATCGAGTGCCGCTCTTCGAGGACATATAATTGACTGCCACTCTGAATTAGCGTGTGCCAAATGGCCGATAGGAGCCCTGATATTCAAGATTTTTTTTCCTCCGATTCGCGATTCGATCGAGAGCCGTCTTTCGAGGGCTGTTGCAAAAAAATGGGTCCTACGAAAATTCTTAAAATCGCTCCAAGTATCCGTCATTGTGTCACGAACAAGTACCCTGAACCGTTTTTCTTAACTCCGTCAATAGCTGATGGAAAATAGCATCGGGTGGAGACACTCGGATGGGCCTATGGGGCTTTGAAGGGGCGGGTATCCAAAATAAGGCCCAATATCGAGTGCCGCTCTTCGAGGACATATAATTGACTGCCACTCTGAATTAGCGTGTGCCAAATGGCCGATAGGAGCCCCGATATTCAAGATTTTTTTTCCCTCGAATCGCGATTCGATCGAGAGCCGTCTTTCGAGGGCTGTTGCAAAAAAATGGGTCCTACGAAAATTCTTAAAATCGCTCCAAGTATCCGTCATTGTGTCACGAACAAGTACCCTGAACCGTTTTTCTTAACTCCGTCAATAGCTGATGGAAAATAGCATCGGGTGGAGACACTCGGATGGGCCTATGGGGCTTTGAAGGGGCGGGTATCCAAAATAAGGCCCAATATCGAGTGCCGCTCTTCGAGGACATATAATTGACTGCCACTCTGAATTAGCGTGTGCCAAATGGCCGATAGGAGCCCTGATATTCAAGATTTTTTTTCCTCCGATTCGCGATTCGATCGAGAGCCGTCTTTCGAGGGCTGTTGCAAAGAAATGGGTCCTACGAAAATTCTTAAAATCGCTCCAAGTATCCGTCATTGTGTCACGAACAAGTACCCTGAACCGTTTTTCTTAACTCCGTCAATAGCTGATGGAAAATAGCATCGGGTGGAGACACTCGGATGGGCCTATGGGGCTTTGAAGGGGCGGGTATCCAAAATAAGGCCCAATATCGAGTGCCGCTCTTCGAGGACATATAATTGACTGCCACTCTGAATTAGCGTGTGCCAAATGGCCGATAGGAGCCCTGATATTCAAGATTTTTTTTCCTCCGATTCGCGATTCGATCGAGAGCCGTCTTTCGAGGGCTGTTGCAAAAAAATGGGTCCTACGAAAATTCTTAAAATCGCTCCAAGTATCCGTCATTGTGTCACGAACAAGTACCCTGAACCGTTTTTCTTAACTCCGTCAATAGCTGATGGAAAATAGCATCGGGTGGAGACACTCGGATGGGCCTATGGGGCTTTGAAGGGGCGGGTATCCAAAATAAGGCCCAATATCGAGTGCCGCTCTTCGAGGACATATAATTGACTGCCACTCTGAATTAGCGTGTGCCAAATGGCCGATAGGAGCCCCGATATTCAAGATTTTTTTTCCCTCGAATCGCGATTCGATCGAGAGCCGTCTTTCGAGGGCTGTTGCAAAAAAATGGGTCCTACGAAAATTCTTAAAATCGCTCCAAGTATCCGTCATTGTGTCACGAACAAGTACCCTGAACCGTTTTTCTTAACTCCGTCAATAGCTGATGGAAAATAGCATCGGGTGGAGACACTCGGATGGGCCTATGGGGCTTTGAAGGGGCGGGTATCCAAAATAAGGCCCAATATCGAGTGCCGCTCTTCGAGGACATATAATTGACTGCCACTCTGAATTAGCGTGTGCCAAATGGCCGATAGGAGCCCTGATATTCAAGATTTTTTTTCCTCCGATTCGCGATTCGATCGAGAGCCGTCTTTCGAGGGCTGTTGCAAAAAAATGGGTCCTACGAAAATTCTTAAAATCGCTCCAAGTATCCGTCATTGTGTCACGAACAAGTACCCTGAACCGTTTTTCTTAACTCCGTCAATAGCTGATGGAAAATAGCATCGGGTGGAGACACTCGGATGGGCCTATGGGGCTTTGAAGGGGCGGGTATCCAAAATAAGGCCCAATATCGAGTGCCGCTCTTCGAGGACATATAATTGACTGCCACTCTGAATTAGCGTGTGCCAAATGGCCGATAGGAGCCCTGATATTCAAGATTTTTTTTCCTCCGATTCGCGATTCGATCGAGAGCCGTCTTTCGAGGGCTGTTGCAAAAAAATGGGTCCTACGAAAATTCTTAAAATCGCTCCAAGTATCCGTCATTGTGTCACGAACAAGTACCCTGAACCGTTTTTCTTAACTCCGTCAATAGCTGATGGAAAATAGCATCGGGTGGAGACACTCGGATGGGCCTATGGGGCTTTGAAGGGGCGGGTATCCAAAATAAGGCCCAATATCGAGTGCCGCTCTTCGAGGACATATAATTGACTGCCACTCTGAATTAGCGTGTGCCAAATGGCCGATAGGAGCCCCGATATTCAAGATTTTTTTTCCCTCGAATCGCGATTCGATCGAGAGCCGTCTTTCGAGGGCTGTTGCAAAAAAATGGGTCCTACGAAAATTCTTAAAATCGCTCCAAGTATCCGTCATTGTGTCACGAACAAGTACCCTGAACCGTTTTTCTTAACTCCGTCAATAGCTGATGGAAAATAGCATCGGGTGGAGACACTCGGATGGGCCTATGGGGCTTTGAAGGGGCGGGTATCCAAAATAAGGCCCAATATCGAGTGCCGCTCTTCGAGGACATATAATTGACTGCCACTCTGAATTAGCGTGTGCCAAATGGCCGATAGGAGCCCTGATATTCAAGATTTTTTTTCCTCCGATTCGCGATTCGATCGAGAGCCGTCTTTCGAGGGCTGTTGCAAAAAAATGGGTCCTACGAAAATTCTTAAAATCGCTCCAAGTATCCGTCATTGTGTCACGAACAAGTACCCTGAACCGTTTTTCTTAACTCCGTCAATAGCTGATGGAAAATAGCATCGGGTGGAGACACTCGGATGGGCCTATGGGGCTTTGAAGGGGCGGGTATCCAAAATAAGGCCCAATATCGAGTGCCGCTCTTCGAGGACATATAATTGACTGCCACTCTGAATTAGCGTGTGCCAAATGGCCGATAGGAGCCCTGATATTCAAGATTTTTTTTCCTCCGATTCGCGATTCGATCGAGAGCCGTCTTTCGAGGGCTGTTGCAAAAAAATGGGTCCTACGAAAATTCTTAAAATCGCTCCAAGTATCCGTCATTGTGTCACGAACAAGTACCCTGAACCGTTTTTCTTAACTCCGTCAATAGCTGATGGAAAATAGCATCGGGTGGAGACACTCGGATGGGCCTATGGGGCTTTGAAGGGGCGGGTATCCAAAATAAGGCCCAATATCGAGTGCCGCTCTTCGAGGACATATAATTGACTGCCACTCTGAATTAGCGTGTGCCAAATGGCCGATAGGAGCCCTGATATTCAAGATTTTTTTTCCTCCGATTCGCGATTCGATCGAGAGCCGTCTTTCGAGGGCTGTTGCAAAAAAATGGGTCCTACGAAAATTCTTAAAATCGCTCCAAGTATCCGTCATTGTGTCACGAACAAGTACCCTGAACCGTTTTTCTTAACTCCGTCAATAGCTGATGGAAAATAGCATCGGGTGGAGACACTCGGATGGGCCTATGGGGCTTTGAAGGGGCGGGTATCCAAAATAAGGCCCAATATCGAGTGCCGCTCTTCGAGGACATATAATTGACTGCCACTCTGAATTAGCGTGTGCCAAATGGCCGATAGGAGCCCTGATATTCAAGATTTTTTTTCCTCCGATTCGCGATTCGATCGAGAGCCGTCTTTCGAGGGCTGTTGCAAAAAAATGGGTCCTACGAAAATTCTTAAAATCGCTCCAAGTATCCGTCATTGTGTCACGAACAAGTACCCTGAACCGTTTTTCTTAACTCCGTCAATAGCTGATGGAAAATAGCATCGGGTGGAGACACTCGGATGGGCCTATGGGGCTTTGAAGGGGCGGGTATCCAAAATAAGGCCCAATATCGAGTGCCGCTCTTCGAGGACATATAATTGACTGCCACTCTGAATTAGCGTGTGCCAAATGGCCGATAGGAGCCCTGATATTCAAGATTTTTTTTCCTCCGATTCGTGATTCGATCGAGAGCCGTCTTTCGAGGGCTGTTGCAAAAAAATGGGTCCTACGAAAATTCTTAAAATCGCTCCAAGTATCCGTCATTGTGTCACGAACAAGTACCCTGAACCGTTTTTCTTAACTCCGTCAATAGCTGATGGAAAATAGCATCGGGTGGAGACACTCGGATGGGCCTATGGGGCTTTGAAGGGGCGGGTATCCAAAATAAGGCCCAATATCGAGTGCCGCTCTTCGAGGACATATAATTGACTGCCACTCTGAATTAGCGTGTGCCAAATGGCCGATAGGAGCCCCGATATTCAAGATTTTTTTTCCCTCGAATCGCGATTCGATCGAGAGCCGTCTTTCGAGGGCTGTTGCAAAAAAATGGGTCCTACGAAAATTCTTAAAATCGCTCCAAGTATCCGTCATTGTGTCACGAACAAGTACCCTGAACCGTTTTTCTTAACTCCGTCAATAGCTGATGGAAAATAGCATCGGGTGGAGACACTCGGATGGGCCTATGGGGCTTTGAAGGGGCGGGTATCCAAAATAAGGCCCAATATCGAGTGCCGCTCTTCGAGGACATATAATTGACTGCCACTCTGAATTAGCGTGTGCCAAATGGCCGATAGGAGCCCTGATATTCAAGATTTTTTTTCCTCCGATTCGCGATTCGATCGAGAGCCGTCTTTCGAGGGCTGTTGCAAAAAAATGGGTCCTACGAAAATTCTTAAAATCGCTCCAAGTATCCGTCATTGTGTCACGAACAAGTACCCTGAACCGTTTTTCTTAACTCCGTCAATAGCTGATGGAAAATAGCATCGGGTGGAGACACTCGGATGGGCCTATGGGGCTTTGAAGGGGCGGGTATCCAAAATAAGGCCCAATATCGAGTGCCGCTCTTCGAGGACATATAATTGACTGCCACTCTGAATTAGCGTGTGCCAAATGGCCGATAGGAGCCCTGATATTCAAGATTTTTTTTCCTCCGATTCGCGATTCGATCGAGAGCCGTCTTTCGAGGGCTGTTGCAAAAAAATGGGTCCTACGAAAATTCTTAAAATCGCTCCAAGTATCCGTCATTGTGTCACGAACAAGTACCCTGAACCGTTTTTCTTAACTCCGTCAATAGCTGATGGAAAATAGCATCGGGTGGAGACACTCGGATGGGCCTATGGGGCTTTGAAGGGGCGGGTATCCAAAATAAGGCCCAATATCGAGTGCCGCTCTTCGAGGACATATAATTGACTGCCACTCTGAATTAGCGTGTGCCAAATGGCCGATAGGAGCCCTGATATTCAAGATTTTTTTTCCTCCGATTCGCGATTCGATCGAGAGCCGTCTTTCGAGGGCTGTTGCAAAAAAATGGGTCCTACGAAAATTCTTAAAATCGCTCCAAGTATCCGTCATTGTGTCACGAACAAGTACCCTGAACCGTTTTTCTTAACTCCGTCAATAGCTGATGGAAAATAGCATCGGGTGGAGACACTCGGATGGGCCTATGGGGCTTTGAAGGGGCGG
Organism: Stenichneumon culpator; assembly: GCA_964017025.1. Taxonomy (NCBI): domain Eukaryota; kingdom Metazoa; phylum Arthropoda; class Insecta; order Hymenoptera; family Ichneumonidae; genus Stenichneumon; species Stenichneumon culpator. Next base: position 131,508 of record CAXHKB010000087.1, read on the forward strand.
GTATCCAAAATAAGGCCCAATATCGAGTGCCGCTCTTCGAGGACATATAATTGACTGCCACTCTGAATTAGCGTGTGCCAAATGGCCGATAGGAGCCCCGATATTCAAGATTTTTTTTCCCTCGAATCGCGATTCGATCGAGAGCCGTCTTTCGAGGGCTGTTGCAAAAAAATGGGTCCTACGAAAATTCTTAAAATCGCTCCAAGTATCCGTCATTGTGTCACGAACAAGTACCCTGAACCGTTTTTCTTAACTCCGTCAATAGCTGATGGAAAATAGCATCGGGTGGAGACACTCGGATGGGCCTATGGGGCTTTGAAGGGGCGGGTATCCAAAATAAGGCCCAATATCGAGTGCCGCTCTTCGAGGACATATAATTGACTGCCACTCTGAATTAGCGTGTGCCAAATGGCCGATAGGAGCCCTGATATTCAAGATTTTTTTTCCTCCGATTCGCGATTCGATCGAGAGCCGTCTTTCGAGGGCTGTTGCAAAAAAATGGGTCCTACGAAAATTCTTAAAATCGCTCCAAGTATCCGTCATTGTGTCACGAACAAGTACCCTGAACCGTTTTTCTTAACTCCGTCAATAGCTGATGGAAAATAGCATCGGGTGGAGACACTCGGATGGGCCTATGGGGCTTTGAAGGGGCGGGTATCCAAAATAAGGCCCAATATCGAGTGCCGCTCTTCGAGGACATATAATTGACTGCCACTCTGAATTAGCGTGTGCCAAATGGCCGATAGGAGCCCTGATATTCAAGATTTTTTTTCCTCCGATTCGCGATTCGATCGAGAGCCGTCTTTCGAGGGCTGTTGCAAAAAAATGGGTCCTACGAAAATTCTTAAAATCGCTCCAAGTATCCGTCATTGTGTCACGAACAAGTACCCTGAACCGTTTTTCTTAACTCCGTCAATAGCTGATGGAAAATAGCATCGGGTGGAGACACTCGGATGGGCCTATGGGGCTTTGAAGGGGCGGGTATCCAAAATAAGGCCCAATATCGAGTGCCGCTCTTCGAGGACATATAATTGACTGCCACTCTGAATTAGCGTGTGCCAAATGGCCGATAGGAGCCCTGATATTCAAGATTTTTTTTCCTCCGATTCGCGATTCGATCGAGAGCCGTCTTTCGAGGGCTGTTGCAAAAAAATGGGTCCTACGAAAATTCTTAAAATCGCTCCAAGTATCCGTCATTGTGTCACGAACAAGTACCCTGAACCGTTTTTCTTAACTCCGTCAATAGCTGATGGAAAATAGCATCGGGTGGAGACACTCGGATGGGCCTATGGGGCTTTGAAGGGGCGGGTATCCAAAATAAGGCCCAATATCGAGTGCCGCTCTTCGAGGACATATAATTGACTGCCACTCTGAATTAGCGTGTGCCAAATGGCCGATAGGAGCCCTGATATTCAAGATTTTTTTTCCTCCGATTCGCGATTCGATCGAGAGCCGTCTTTCGAGGGCTGTTGCAAAAAAATGGGTCCTACGAAAATTCTTAAAATCGCTCCAAGTATCCGTCATTGTGTCACGAACAAGTACCCTGAACCGTTTTTCTTAACTCCGTCAATAGCTGATGGAAAATAGCATCGGGTGGAGACACTCGGATGGGCCTATGGGGCTTTGAAGGGGCGGGTATCCAAAATAAGGCCCAATATCGAGTGCCGCTCTTCGAGGACATATAATTGACTGCCACTCTGAATTAGCGTGTGCCAAATGGCCGATAGGAGCCCTGATATTCAAGATTTTTTTTCCTCCGATTCGCGATTCGATCGAGAGCCGTCTTTCGAGGGCTGTTGCAAAAAAATGGGTCCTACGAAAATTCTTAAAATCGCTCCAAGTATCCGTCATTGTGTCACGAACAAGTACCCTGAACCGTTTTTCTTAACTCCGTCAATAGCTGATGGAAAATAGCATCGGGTGGAGACACTCGGATGGGCCTATGGGGCTTTGAAGGGGCGGGTATCCAAAATAAGGCCCAATATCGAGTGCCGCTCTTCGAGGACATATAATTGACTGCCACTCTGAATTAGCGTGTGCCAAATGGCCGATAGGAGCCCCGATATTCAAGATTTTTTTTCCCTCGAATCGCGATTCGGTCGAGAGCCGTCTTTCGAGGGCTGTTGCAAAAAAATGGGTCCTACGAAAATTCTTAAAATCGCTCCAAGTATCCGTCATTGTGTCACGAACAAGTACCCTGAACCGTTTTTCTTAACTCCGTCAATAGCTGATGGAAAATAGCATCGGGTGGAGACACTCGGATGGGCCTATGGGGCTTTGAAGGGGCGGGTATCCAAAATAAGGCCCAATATCGAGTGCCGCTCTTCGAGGACATATAATTGACTGCCACTCTGAATTAGCGTGTGCCAAATGGCCGATAGGAGCCCTGATATTCAAGATTTTTTTTCCTCCGATTCGCGATTCGATCGAGAGCCGTCTTTCGAGGGCTGTTGCAAAAAAATGGGTCCTACGAAAATTCTTAAAATCGCTCCAAGTATCCGTCATTGTGTCACGAACAAGTACCCTGAACCGTTTTTCTTAACTCCGTCAATAGCTGATGGAAAATAGCATCGGGTGGAGACACTCGGATGGGCCTATGGGGCTTTAAAGGGGCGGGTATCCAAAATAAGGCCCAATATCGAGTGCCGCTCTTCGAGGACATATAATTGACTGCCACTCTGAATTAGCGTGTGCCAAATGGCCGATAGGAGCCCCGATATTCAAGATTTTTTTTCCCTCGAATCGCGATTCGATCGAGAGCCGTCTTTCGAGGGCTGTTGCAAAAAAATGGGTCCTACGAAAATTCTTAAAATCGCTCCAAGTATCCGTCATTGTGTCACGAACAAGTACCCTGAACCGTTTTTCTTAACTCCGTCAATAGCTGATGGAAAATAGCATCGGGTGGAGACACTCGGATGGGCCTATGGGGCTTTGAAGGGGCGGGTATCCAAAATAAGGCCCAATATCGAGTGCCGCTCTTCGAGGACATATAATTGACTGCCACTCTGAATTAGCGTGTGCCAAATGGCCGATAGGAGCCCTGATATTCAAGATTTTTTTTCCTCCGATTCGCGATTCGATCGAGAGCCGTCTTTCGAGGGCTGTTGCAAAAAAATGGGTCCTACGAAAATTCTTAAAATCGCTCCAAGTATCCGTCATTGTGTCACGAACAAGTACCCTGAACCGTTTTTCTTAACTCCGTCAATAGCTGATGGAAAATAGCATCGGGTGGAGACACTCGGATGGGCCTATGGGGCTTTGAAGGGGCGGGTATCCAAAATAAGGCCCAATATCGAGTGCCGCTCTTCGAGGACATATAATTGACTGCCACTCTGAATTAGCGTGTGCCAAATGGCCGATAGGAGCCCTGATATTCAAGATTTTTTTTCCTCCGATTCGCGATTCGATCGAGAGCCGTCTTTCGAGGGCTGTTGCAAAAAAATGGGTCCTACGAAAATTCTTAAAATCGCTCCAAGTATCCGTCATTGTGTCACGAACAAGTACCCTGAACCGTTTTTCTTAACTCCGTCAATAGCTGATGGAAAATAGCATCGGGTGGAGACACTCGGATGGGCCTATGGGGCTTTGAAGGGGCGGGTATCCAAAATAAGGCCCAATATCGAGTGCCGCTCTTCGAGGACATATAATTGACTGCCACTCTGAATTAGCGTGTGCCAAATGGCCGATAGGAGCCCTGATATTCAAGATTTTTTTTCCTCCGATTCGCGATTCGATCGAGAGCCGTCTTTCGAGGGCTGTTGCAAAAAAATGGGTCCTACGAAAATTCTTAAAATCGCTCCAAGTATCCGTCATTGTGTCACGAACAAGTACCCTGAACCGTTTTTCTTAACTCCGTCAATAGCTGATGGAAAATAGCATCGGGTGGAGACACTCGGATGGGCCTATGGGGTTTTGAAGGGGCGGGTATCCAAAATAAGGCCCAATATCGAGTGCCGCTCTTCGAGGACATATAATTGACTGCCACTCTGAATTAGCGTGTGCCAAATGGCCGATAGGAGCCCTGATATTCAAGATTTTTTTTCCTCCGATTCGCGATTCGATCGAGAGCCGTCTTTCGAGGGCTGTTGCAAAAAAATGGGTCCTACGAAAATTCTTAAAATCGCTCCAAGTATCCGTCATTGTGTCACGAACAAGTACCCTGAACCGTTTTTCTTAACTCCGTCAATAGCTGATGGAAAATAGCATCGGGTGGAGACACTCGGATGGGCCTATGGGGCTTTGAAGGGGCGGGTATCCAAAATAAGGCCCAATATCGAGTGCCGCTCTTCGAGGACATATAATTGACTGCCACTCTGAATTAGCGTGTGCCAAATGGCCGATAGGAGCCCTGATATTCAAGATTTTTTTTCCTCCGATTCGCGATTCGATCGAGAGCCGTCTTTCGAGGGCTGTTGCAAAAAAATGGGTCCTACGAAAATTCTTAAATTCGCTCCAAGTATCCGTCATTGTGTCACGAACAAGTACCCTGAACCGTTTTTCTTAACTCCGTCAATAGCTGATGGAAAATAGCATCGGGTGGAGACACTCGGATGGGCCTATGGGGCTTTGAAGGGGCGGGTATCCAAAATAAGGCCCAATATCGAGTGCCGCTCTTCGAGGACATATAATTGACTGCCACTCTGAATTAGCGTGTGCCAAATGGCCGATAGGAGCCCTGATATTCAAGATTTTTTTTCCTCCGATTCGCGATTCGATCGAGAGCCGTCTTTCGAGGGCTGTTGCAAAAAAATGGGTCCTACGAAAATTCTTAAAATCGCTCCAAGTATCCGTCATTGTGTCACGAACAAGTACCCTGAACCGTTTTTCTTAACTCCGTCAATAGCTGATGGAAAATAGCATCGGGTGGAGACACTCGGATGGGCCTATGGGGCTTTGAAGGGGCGGGTATCCAAAATAAGGCCCAATATCGAGTGCCGCTCTTCGAGGACATATAATTGACTGCCACTCTGAATTAGCGTGTGCCAAATGGCCGATAGGAGCCCTGATATTCAAGATTTTTTTTCCTCCGATTCGCGATTCGATCGAGAGCCGTCTTTCGAGGGCTGTTGCAAAAAAATGGGTCCTACGAAAATTCTTAAAATCGCTCCAAGTATCCGTCATTGTGTCACGAACAAGTACCCTGAACCGTTTTTCTTAACTCCGTCAATAGCTGATGGAAAATAGCATCGGGTGGAGACACTCGGATGGGCCTATGGGGCTTTGAAGGGGCGGGTATCCAAAATAAGGCCCAATATCGAGTGCCGCTCTTCGAGGACATATAATTGACTGCCACTCTGAATTAGCGTGTGCCAAATGGCCGATAGGAGCCCCGATATTCAAGATTTTTTTTCCCTCGAATCGCGATTCGATCGAGAGCCGTCTTTCGAGGGCTGTTGCAAAAAAATGGGTCCTACGAAAATTCTTAAAATCGCTCCAAGTATCCGTCATTGTGTCACGAACAAGTACCCTGAACCGTTTTTCTTAACTCCGTCAATAGCTGATGGAAAATAGCATCGGGTGGAGACACTCGGATGGGCCTATGGGGCTTTGAAGGGGCGGGTATCCAAAATAAGGCCCAATATCGAGTGCCGCTCTTCGAGGACATATAATTGACTGCCACTCTGAATTAGCGTGTGCCAAATGGCCGATAGGAGCCCTGATATTCAAGATTTTTTTTCCTCCGATTCGCGATTCGATCGAGAGCCGTCTTTCGAGGGCTGTTGCAAAAAAATGGGTCCTACGAAAATTCTTAAAATCGCTCCAAGTATCCGTCATTGTGTCACGAACAAGTACCCTGAACCGTTTTTCTTAACTCCGTCAATAGCTGATGGAAAATAGCATCGGGTGGAGACACTCGGATGGGCCTATGGGGCTTTGAAGGGGCGGGTATCCAAAATAAGGCCCAATATCGAGTGCCGCTCTTCGAGGACATATAATTGACTGCCACTCTGAATTAGCGTGTGCCAAATGGCCGATAGGAGCCCTGATATTCAAGATTTTTTTTCCTCCGATTCGCGATTCGATCGAGAGCCGTCTTTCGAGGGCTGTTGCAAAAAAATGGGTCCTACGAAAATTCTTAAAATCGCTCCAAGTATCCGTCATTGTGTCACGAACAAGTACCCTGAACCGTTTTTCTTAACTCCGTCAATAGCTGATGGAAAATAGCATCGGGTGGAGACACTCGGATGGGCCTATGGGGCTTTGAAGGGGCGGGTATCCAAAATAAGGCCCAATATCGAGTGCCGCTCTTCGAGGACATATAATTGACTGCCACTCTGAATTAGCGTGTGCCAAATGGCCGATAGGAGCCCTGATATTCAAGATTTTTTTTCCTCCGATTCGCGATTCGATCGAGAGCCGTCTTTCGAGGGCTGTTGCAAAAAAATGGGTCCTACGAAAATTCTTAAAATCGCTCCAAGTATCCGTCATTGTGTCACGAACAAGTACCCTGAACCGTTTTTCTTAACTCCGTCAATAGCTGATGGAAAATAGCATCGGGTGGAGACACTCGGATGGGCCTATGGGGCTTTGAAGGGGCGGGTATCCAAAATAAGGCCCAATATCGAGTGCCGCTCTTCGAGGACATATAATTGACTGCCACTCTGAATTAGCGTGTGCCAAATGGCCGATAGGAGCCCTGATATTCAAGATTTTTTTTCCTCCGATTCGCGATTCGATCGAGAGCCGTCTTTCGAGGGCTGTTGCAAAAAAATGGGTCCTACGAAAATTCTTAAAATCGCTCCAAGTATCCGTCATTGTGTCACGAACAAGTACCCTGAACCGTTTTTCTTAACTCCGTCAATAGCTGATGGAAAATAGCATCGGGTGGAGACACTCGGATGGGCCTATGGGGCTTTGAAGGGGCGGGTATCCAAAATAAGGCCCAATATCGAGTGCCGCTCTTCGAGGACATATAATTGACTGCCACTCTGAATTAGCGTGTGCCAAATGGCCGATAGGAGCCCTGATATTCAAGATTTTTTTTCCTCCGATTCGCGATTCGATCGAGAGCCGTCTTTCGAGGGCTGTTGCAAAAAAATGGGTCCTACGAAAATTCTTAAAATCGCTCCAAGTATCCGTCATTGTGTCACGAACAAGTACCCTGAACCGTTTTTCTTAACTCCGTCAATAGCTGATGGAAAATAGCATCGGGTGGAGACACTCGGATGGGCCTATGGGGCTTTGAAGGGGCGGGTATCCAAAATAAGGCCCAATATCGAGTGCCGCTCTTCGAGGACATATAATTGACTGCCACTCTGAATTAGCGTGTGCCAAATGGCCGATAGGAGCCCCGATATTCAAGATTTTTTTTCCCTCGAATCGCGATTCGGTCGAGAGCCGTCTTTCGAGGGCTGTTGCAAAAAAATGGGTCCTACGAAAATTCTTAAAATCGCTCCAAGTATCCGTCATTGTGTCACGAACAAGTACCCTGAACCGTTTTTCTTAACTCCGTCAATAGCTGATGGAAAATAGCATCGGGTGGAGACACTCGGATGGGCCTATGGGGCTTTGAAGGGGCGGGTATCCAAAATAAGGCCCAATATCGAGTGCCGCTCTTCGAGGACATATAATTGACTGCCACTCTGAATTAGCGTGTGCCAAATGGCCGATAGGAGCCCTGATATTCAAGATTTTTTTTCCTCCGATTCGCGATTCGATCGAGAGCCGTCTTTCGAGGGCTGTTGCAAAAAAATGGGTCCTACGAAAATTCTTAAAATCGCTCCAAGTATCCGTCATTGTGTCACGAACAAGTACCCTGAACCGTTTTTCTTAACTCCGTCAATAGCTGATGGAAAATAGCATCGGGTGGAGACACTCGGATGGGCCTATGGGGCTTTGAAGGGGCGGGTATCCAAAATAAGGCCCAATATCGAGTGCCGCTCTTCGAGGACATATAATTGACTGCCACTCTGAATTAGCGTGTGCCAAATGGCCGATAGGAGCCCCGATATTCAAGATTTTTTTTCCCTCGAATCGCGATTCGATCGAGAGCCGTCTTTCGAGGGCTGTTGCAAAAAAATGGGTCCTACGAAAATTCTTAAAATCGCTCCAAGTATCCGTCATTGTGTCACGAACAAGTACCCTGAACCGTTTTTCTTAACTCCGTCAATAGCTGATGGAAAATAGCATCGGGTGGAGACACTCGGATGGGCCTATGGGGCTTTGAAGGGGCGGGTATCCAAAATAAGGCCCAATATCGAGTGCCGCTCTTCGAGGACATATAATTGACTGCCACTCTGAATTAGCGTGTGCCAAATGGCCGATAGGAGCCCTGATATTCAAGATTTTTTTTCCTCCGATTCGCGATTCGATCGAGAGCCGTCTTTCGAGGGCTGTTGCAAAAAAATGGGTCCTACGAAAATTCTTAAAATCGCTCCAAGTATCCGTCATTGTGTCACGAACAAGTACCCTGAACCGTTTTTCTTAACTCCGTCAATAGCTGATGGAAAATAGCATCGGGTGGAGACACTCGGATGGGCCTATGGGGCTTTGAAGGGGCGGGTATCCAAAATAAGGCCCAATATCGAGTGCCGCTCTTCGAGGACATATAATTGACTGCCACTCTGAATTAGCGTGTGCCAAATGGCCGATAGGAGCCCTGATATTCAAGATTTTTTTTCCTCCGATTCGCGATTCAATCGAGAGCCGTCTTTCGAGGGCTGTTGCAAAAAAATGGGTCCTACGAAAATTCTTAAAATCGCTCCAAGTATCCGTCATTGTGTCACGAACAAGTACCCTGAACCGTTTTTCTTAACTCCGTCAATAGCTGATGGAAAATAGCATCGGGTGGAGACACTCGGATGGGCCTATGGGGCTTTGAAGGGGCGGGTATCCAAAATAAGGCCCAATATCGAGTGCCGCTCTTCGAGGACATATAATTGACTGCCACTCTGAATTAGCGTGTGCCAAATGGCCGATAGGAGCCCTGATATTCAAGATTTTTTTTCCTCCGATTCGCGATTCGATCGAGAGCCGTCTTTCGAGGGCTGTTGCAAAAAAATGGGTCCTACGAAAATTCTTAAAATCGCTCCAAGTATCCGTCATTGTGTCACGAACAAGTACCCTGAACCGTTTTTCTTAACTCCGTCAATAGCTGATGGAAAATAGCATCGGGTGGAGACACTCGGATGGGCCTATGGGGTTTTGAAGGGGCGGGTATCCAAAATAAGGCCCAATATCGAGTGCCGCTCTTCGAGGACATATAATTGACTGCCACTCTGAATTAGCGTGTGCCAAATGGCCGATAGGAGCCCTGATATTCAAGATTTTTTTTCCTCCGATTCGCGATTCGATCGAGAGCCGTCTTTCGAGGGCTGTTGCAAAAAAATGGGTCCTACGAAAATTCTTAAAATCGCTCCAAGTATCCGTCATTGTGTCACGAACAAGTACCCTGAACCGTTTTTCTTAACTCCGTCAATAGCTGATGGAAAATAGCATCGGGTGGAGACACTCGGATGGGCCTATGGGGCTTTGAAGGGGCGGGTATCCAAAATAAGGCCCAATATCGAGTGCCGCTCTTCGAGGACATATAATTGACTGCCACTCTGAATTAGCGTGTGCCAAATGGCCGATAGGAGCCCTGATATTCAAGATTTTTTTTCCTCCGATTCGCGATTCGATCGAGAGCCGTCTTTCGAGGGCTGTTGCAAAAAAATGGGTCCTACGAAAATTCTTAAAATCGCTCCAAGTATCCGTCATTGTGTCACGAACAAGTACCCTGAACCGTTTTTCTTAACTCCGTCAATAGCTGATGGAAAATAGCATCGGGTGGAGACACTCGGATGGGCCTATGGGGCTTTGAAGGGGCGGGTATCCAAAATAAGGCCCAATATCGAGTGCCGCTCTTCGAGGACATATAATTGACTGCCACTCTGAATTAGCGTGTGCCAAATGGCCGATAGGAGCCCTGATATTCAAGATTTTTTTTCCTCCGATTCGCGATTCGATCGAGAGCCGTCTTTCGAGGGCTGTTGCAAAAAAATGGGTCCTACGAAAATTCTTAAAATCGCTCCAAGTATCCGTCATTGTGTCACGAACAAGTACCCTGAACCGTTTTTCTTAACTCCGTCAATAGCTGATGGAAAATAGCATCGGGTGGAGACACTCGGATGGGCCTATGGGGCTTTGAAGGGGCGGGTATCCAAAATAAGGCCCAATATCGAGTGCCGCTCTTCGAGGACATATAATTGACTGCCACTCTGAATTAGCGTGTGCCAAATGGCCGATAGGAGCCCTGATATTCAAGATTTTTTTTCCTCCGATTCGCGATTCGATCGAGAGCCGTCTTTCGAGGGCTGTTGCAAAAAAATGGGTCCTACGAAAATTCTTAAAATCGCTCCAAGTATCCGTCATTG
>OZ024782.1:0-24617 GCA_964017025.1 Stenichneumon culpator
ATAAAAAAAAATTTTTTATTAATATATTTATTTATTTAAATTATTATTTTATGGTTGGTTAAAAATTTATTGAATTTAATTTAAAATATCATTTTAAAGGGGGATTAATTTGATATTTTAATTTAATTGATAATTATTAATAATTTTTTAATTATTATTTTATGGTTAATTAAAAATTTATTGAATTTAATTTAAAATATCATTTTAAAGGGAGATTAATTTGATATTTTAATTTAAATTGATAATTATTAATAATTTTTTAATTATTATTTTATGGTTGGTTAAAAATTTATTGAATTTAATTTAAAATATTATTTTAAAGGGGGATTAATTTGATATTTTAATTTAAATTAATAATTATTAATAATTTTTTAATTATTATTTTATGGTTGGTTAAAAATTTATTGAATTTAATTTAAAATATCATTTTAAAGGGGGATTAATTTGATATTTTAATTTAAATTGATAATTATTAATAATTTTTTAATTATTATTTTATGGTTGGTTAAAAATTTATTGAATTTAATTTAAAATATCATTTTAAAGGGGGATTAATTTGATATTTTAATTTAAATTGATAATTATTAATAATTTTTTAATTATTATTTTATGGTTGGTTAAAAATTTATTGAATTTAATTTAAAATATCATTTTAAAGGGAGATTAATTTGATATTTTAATTTAAATTAATAATTATTAATAATTTTTTAATTATTATTTTATGGTTGGTTAAAAATTTATTGAATTTAATTTAAAATATCATTTTAAAGGGGATTAATTTGATATTTTAATTTAAATTGATAATTATTAATAATTTTTTAATTATTATTTTATAGTTGGTTAAAAATTTATTGAATTTAATTTAAAATATCATTTTAAAGGGGGATTAATTTGATATTTTAATTTAAATTGATAATTATTAATAATTTTTTAATTATTATTTTATGGTTGGTTAAAAATTTATTGAATTTAATTTAAAATATCATTTTAAAGGGGGATTAATTTGATATTTTAATTTAAATTGATAATTATTAATAATTTTTTAATTATTATTTTATGATTGGTTAAAAATTTATTGAATTTAATTTAAAATATCATTTAAAAGGGGAATTAATTTGATATTTTAATTTAAATTGATAATTATTAATAATTTTTTAATTATTATTTTATGGTTGGTTAAAAATTTATTGAATTTAATTTAAAATATTATTTTAAAGGGGGATTAATTTGATATTTTAATTTAAATTGATAATTATTAATAATTTTTTAATTATTATTTTATGGTTGGTTAAAAATTTATTGAATTTAATTTAAAATATCATTTTAAAGGGGGATTAATTTGATATTTTAATTTAAATTGATAATTATTAATAATTTTTTAATTATTATTTTATGGTTGGTTAAAAATTTATTGAATTTAATTTAAAATATCATTTTAAAGGGGGATTAATTTGATATTTTAATTTAAATTGATAATTATTAATAATTTTTTAATTATTATTTTATGGTTGGTTAAAAATTTATTGAATTTAATTTAAAATATCATTTTAAAGGGGGATTAATTTGATATTTTAATTTAAATTGATAATTATTAATAATTTTTTAATTATTATTTTATGGTTAATTAAAAATTTATTGAATTTAATTTAAAATATTATTTTAAAGGGGGATTAATTTGATATTTTAATTTAAATTGATAATTATTAATAATTTTTTAATTATTATTTTATGGTTAATTAAAAATTTATTGAATTTAATTTAAAATATCATTTTAAAGGGGGATTAATTTGATATTTTAATTTAAATTGATAATTATTAATAATTTTTTAATTATTATTTTATGGTTGGTTAAAAATTTATTGAATTTAATTTAAAATATCATTTTAAAGGGGGATTAATTTGATATTTTAATTTAAATTGATAATTATTAATAATTTTTTAATTATTATTTTATGGTTGGTTAAAAATTTATTGAATTTAATTTAAAATATTATTTTAAAGGGGATTAATTTGATATTTTAATTTAAATTGATAATTATTAATAATTTTTTAATTATTATTTTATGGTTGGTTAAAAATTTATTGAATTTAATTTAAAATATCATTTTAAAGGGGGATTAATTTGATATTTTAATTTAAATTGATAATTATTAATAATTTTTTAATTATTATTTTATGGTTGGTTAAAAATTTATTGAATTTAATTTAAAATATCATTTTAAAGGGAGATTAATTTGATATTTTAATTTAAATTGATAATTATTAATAATTTTTTAATTATTATTTTATGGTTGGTTAAAAATTTATTGAATTTAATTTAAAATATCATTTTAAAGGGGGATTAATTTGATATTTTAATTTAAATTGATAATTATTAATAATTTTTTAATTATTATTTTATAGTTGGTTAAAAATTTATTGAATTTAATTTAAAATATCATTTTAAAGGGGGATTAATTTGATATTTTAATTTAAATTGATAATTATTAATAATTTTTTAATTATTATTTTATGGTTGGTTAAAAATTTATTGAATTTAATTTAAAATATCATTTTAAAGGGGGATTAATTTGATATTTTAATTTAAATTGATAATTATTAATAATTTTTTAATTATTATTTTATGGTTGGTTAAAAATTTATTGAATTTAATTTAAAATATCATTTTAAAGGGGGATTAATTTGATATTTTAATTTAAATTGATAATTATTAATAATTTTTTAATTATTATTTTATGGTTGGTTAAAAATTTATTGAATTTAATTTAAAATATCATTTTAAAGGGGGATTAATTTGATATTTTAATTTAAATTGATAATTATTAATAATTTTTTAATTATTATTTTATGATTGGTTAAAAATTTATTGAATTTAATTTAAAATATCATTTTAAAGGGGGATTAATTTGATATTTTAATTTAAATTGATAATTATTAATAATTTTTTAATTATTATTTTTTGGTTGGTTAAAAATTTATTGAATTTAATTTAAAATATCATTTTAAAGGGGGATTAATTTGATATTTTAATTTAAATTGATAATTATTAATAATTTTTTAATTATTATTTTATGGTTGGTTAAAAATTTATTGAATTTAATTTAAAATATTATTTTAAAGGGGGATTAATTTGATATTTTAATTTAAATTGATAATTATTAATAATTTTTTAATTATTATTTTATGGTTGGTTAAAAATTTATTGAATTTAATTTAAAATATCATTTTAAAGGGGGATTAATTTGATATTTTAATTTAAATTGATAATTATTAATAATTTTTTAATTATTATTTTATGGTTGGTTAAAAATTTATTGAATTTAATTTAAAATATCATTTTAAAGGGGGATTAATTTGATATTTTAATTTAAATTGATAATTATTAATAATTTTTTAATTATTATTTTATGGTTGGTTAAAAATTTATTGAATTTAATTTAAAATATCATTTTAAAGGGGGATTAATTTGATATTTTAATTTAAATTGATAATTATTAATAATTTTTTAATTATTATTTTATGGTTGGTTAAAAATTTATTGAATTTAATTTAAAATATCATTTTAAAGGGGGATTAATTTGATATTTTAATTTAAATTGATAATTATTAATAATTTTTTAATTATTATTTTATGATTGGTTAAAAATTTATTGAATTTAATTTAAAATATCATTTTAAAGGGGGATTAATTTGATATTTTAATTTAAATTGATAATTATTAATAATTTTTTAATTATTATTTTATGGTTGGTTAAAAATTTATTGAATTTAATTTAAAATATCATTTTAAAGGGGGATTAATTTGATATTTTAATTTAAATTGATAATTATTAATAATTTTTTAATTATTATTTTATGGTTGGTTAAAAATTTATTGAATTTAATTTAAAATATCATTTTAAAGGGGGATTAATTTGATATTTTAATTTAAATTGATAATTATTAATAATTTTTTAATTATTATTTTTTGGTTGGTTAAAAATTTATTGAATTTAATTTAAAATATCATTTTAAAGGGGGATTAATTTGATATTTTAATTTAAATTGATAATTATTAATAATTTTTTAATTATTATTTTATGGTTGGTTAAAAATTTATTGAATTTAATTTAAAATATTATTTTAAAGGGGGATTAATTTGATATTTTAATTTAAATTGATAATTATTAATAATTTTTTAATTATTATTTTATGGTTGGTTAAAAATTTATTGAATTTAATTTAAAATATCATTTTAAAGGGGGATTAATTTGATATTTTAATTTAAATTGATAATTATTAATAATTTTTTAATTATTATTTTATGGTTGGTTAAAAATTTATTGAATTTAATTTAAAATATCATTTTAAAGGGGGATTAATTTGATATTTTAATTTAAATTGATAATTATTAATAATTTTTTAATTATTATTTTATGGTTGGTTAAAAATTTATTGAATTTAATTTAAAATATCATTTTAAAGGGAGATTAATTTGATATTTTAATTTAAATCGATAATTATTAATAATTTTTTAATTATTATTTTATGGTTGGTTAAAAATTTATTGAATTTAATTTAAAATATCATTTAAAAGGGGAATTAATTTGATATTTTAATTTAAATTGATAATTATTAATAATTTTTTAATTATTATTTTATGGTTGGTTAAAAATTTATTGAATTTAATTTAAAATATTATTTTAAAGGGGGATTAATTTGATATTTTAATTTAAATTGATAATTATTAATAATTTTTTAATTATTATTTTATGGTTGGTTAAAAATTTATTGAATTTAATTTAAAATATCATTTTAAAGGGGGATTAATTTGATATTTTAATTTAAATTGATAATTATTAATAATTTTTTAATTATTATTTTATGGTTGGTTAAAAATTTATTGAATTTAATTTAAAATATCATTTTAAAGGGGGATTAATTTGATATTTTAATTTAAATTGATAATTATTAATAATTTTTTAATTATTATTTTATGGTTGGTTAAAAATTTATTGAATTTAATTTAAAATATCATTTTAAAGGGGGATTAATTTGATATTTTAATTTAAATTGATAATTATTAATAATTTTTTAATTATTATTTTATGGTTGGTTAAAAATTTATTGAATTTAATTTAAAATATCATTTTAAAGGGAGATTAATTTGATATTTTAATTTAAATCGATAATTATTAATAATTTTTTAATTATTATTTTATGGTTGGTTAAAAATTTATTGAATTTAATTTAAAATATCATTTAAAAGGGGAATTAATTTGATATTTTAATTTAAATTGATAATTATTAATAATTTTTTAATTATTATTTTATGGTTGGTTAAAAATTTATTGAATTTAATTTAAAATATTATTTTAAAGGGGGATTAATTTGATATTTTAATTTAAATTGATAATTATTAATAATTTTTTAATTATTATTTTATGGTTGGTTAAAAATTTATTGAATTTAATTTAAAATATCATTTTAAAGGGGGATTAATTTGATATTTTAATTTAAATTGATAATTATTAATAATTTTTTAATTATTATTTTATGGTTGGTTAAAAATTTATTGAATTTAATTTAAAATATCATTTTAAAGGGGGATTAATTTGATATTTTAATTTAAATTGATAATTATTAATAATTTTTTAATTATTATTTTATGGTTGGTTAAAAATTTATTGAATTTAATTTAAAATATCATTTTAAAGGGAGATTAATTTGATATTTTAATTTAAATTGATAATTATTAATAATTTTTTAATTATTATTTTATGGTTGGTTAAAAATTTATTGAATTTAATTTAAAATATCATTTTAAAGGGGGATTAATTTGATATTTTAATTTAAATTGATAATTATTAATAATTTTTTAATTATTATTTTATGGTTGGTTAAAAATTTATTGAATTTAATTTAAAATATCATTTTAAAGGGGGATTAATTTGATATTTTAATTTAAATTGATAATTATTAATAATTTTTTAATTATTATTTTATGGTTGGTTAAAAATTTATTGAATTTAATTTAAAATATCATTTTAAAGGGGGATTAATTTGATATTTTAATTTAAATTGATAATTATTAATAATTTTTTAATTATTATTTTATGGTTGGTTAAAAATTTATTGAATTTAATTTAAAATATCATTTTAAAGGGGGATTAATTTGATATTTTAATTTAAATTGATAATTATTAATAATTTTTTAATTATTATTTTATGGTTGGTTAAAAATTTATTGAATTTAATTTAAAATATCATTTTAAAGGGGGATTAATTTGATATTTTAATTTAAATTGATAATTATTAATAATTTTTTAATTATTATTTTATGGTTGGTTAAAAATTTATTGAATTTAATTTAAAATATTATTTTAAAGGGGGATTAATTTGATATTTTAATTTAAATTAATAATTATTAATAATTTTTTAATTATTATTTTATGGTTGGTTAAAAATTTATTGAATTTAATTTAAAATATCATTTTAAAGGGGGATTAATTTGATATTTTAATTTAAATTGATAATTATTAATAATTTTTTAATTATTATTTTATGGTTGGTTAAAAATTTATTGAATTTAATTTAAAATATCATTTTAAAGGGGGATTAATTTGATATTTTAATTTAAATTGATAATTATTAATAATTTTTTAATTATTATTTTATAGTTGGTTAAAAATTTATTGAATTTAATTTAAAATATCATTTTAAAGGGGGATTAATTTGATATTTTAATTTAAATTGATAATTATTAATAATTTTTTAATTATTATTTTATGGTTGATTAAAAATTTATTGAATTTAATTTAAAATATCATTTTAAAGGGGGATTAATTTGATATTTTAATTTAAATTGATAATTATTAATAATTTTTTAATTATTATTTTATGGTTGGTTAAAAATTTATTGAATTTAATTTAAAATATCATTTTAAAGGGGGATTAATTTGATATTTTAATTTAAATTGATAATTATTAATAATTTTTTAATTATTATTTTATGGTTGGTTAAAAATTTATTGAATTTAATTTAAAATATCATTTTAAAGGGGGATTAATTTGATATTTTAATTTAAATTGATAATTATTAATAATTTTTTAATTATTATTTTATGGTTGGTTAAAAATTTATTGAATTTAATTTAAAATATTATTTTAAAGGGGGATTAATTTGATATTTTAATTTAAATTGATAATTATTAATAATTTTTTAATTATTATTTTATGGTTGGTTAAAAATTTATTGAATTTAATTTAAAATATCATTTTAAAGGGGGATTAATTTGATATTTTAATTTAAATTGATAATTATTAATAATTTTTTAATTATTATTTTATGGTTGGTTAAAAATTTATTGAATTTAATTTAAAATATTATTTTAATTTATTAATATATTAACTTATTAATATATTACTAAAATTAATTATTTAATTAAATTAAGTAAATAAAATTTAATTTGTTTAATATTAATTTATTAATATATTATTAAAATTAATTATTTAATTAAATTATATAAATAAAATTTAATTTGTTTAATATTAATTTATTAATATATTACTAAAATTAATTATTTAATTAAATTATATTAATAAAATTTAATTTGTTTAATATTAATTTATTAATATATTACTAAAATTAATTATTTAATTAAATTATATTAATAAAATTTAATTTGTTTAATATTAATTTATTAATATATTACTAAAATTAATTATTTAATTAAATTATATTAATAAAATTTAATTTGTTTAATATTAATTTATTAATATATTACTAAAATTAATTATTTAATTAAATTATATTAATAAAATTTAATTTGTTTAATATTAATTTATTAATATATTACTAAAATTAATTATTTAATTAAATTATATTAATAAAATTTAATTTGTTTAATTAAATTATATTAATAAAATTTAATTTGTTTAATTAAATTATATTAATAAAATTTAATTTGTTTAATTAAATTATATAAATCAATTAATATAAATATACAATTAATATAAATATACAATTAATATAAATATACAATTAATATAAATATACAATTAATATAAATATACAATTAATATAAATATACAATTAATATAAATATACAATTAATATAAATATACAATTAATATAAATATACAATTAATATAAATATACAATTAATATAAATATACAATTAATATAAATATACAATTAATATAAATATACAATTAATATAAATATACAATTAATATAAATATACAATTAATATAAATATACAATTAATATAAATATACAATTAATATAAATATACAATTAATATAAATATACAATTAATATAAATATACAATTAATATAAATATACAATTAATATAAATATACAATTAATATAAATATACAATTAATATAAATATACAATTAATATAAATATACAATTAATATAAATATACAATTAATATAAATATACAATTAATATAAATATACAATTAATATAAATATACAATTAATATAAATATACAATTAATATAAATATACAATTAATATAAATATACAATTAATATAAATATACAATTAATATAAATATACAATTAATATAAATATACAATTAATATAAATATACAATTAATATAAATATACAATTAATATAAATATACAATTAATATAAATATACAATTAATATAAATATACAATTAATATAAATATACAATTAATATAAATATACAATTAATATAAATAAGCTAAAAAAGCTTTTAGGTTCATACCCTAAATATAGAAATTTAATAATCTTTTATATATATATATATATATATATATATAAAGTGCCTGAAAAAGGCTTATTTTGATAGAATAAATCATGTATCTATTATACCTTTATAATTAATAGAATTAAACTATTTATTTTAAAATCAAAATTTAATATGTATCATACACTAAATTATATATATATATATATATATATATATATATATATATTATGAAAAAATCAATATTTATAAAAATTTATATTATTCCAATAATTTTTTTATCCCCAATTATTTTCATTTCTTGTAATTCATGATTTTCAATTTGAATAATTATAGAAATTAATTTAATAAGATTTATCCCTATAATTATTATTTTTAATAAATTTTATAAAGAATTATCTATTAAATATTTTATTATTCAAGCTATTAGTTCATCCATCTTAATTTTATCCTCTAATTTATTATTTATTAATTTAAATAATATTAAATTAATTATTGTTATTTTAATTAATTTATCCTTATTTATAAAAATTGGATCCCCCCCATTTCATAACTGATTTATTAATATAATAAATAATATAAATTGATTTAATTGTTTAATTCTATCAACTTGACAAAAAATTATCCCCATAATTTCAATTATATACATTTATAACAACAAATTAATTTATTTAATAACATTTTTTTCTTCATTAACTGGAACAATTTTTGGTTTAAACCACCAATCAATTCGAATTATCCTAGGATTTTCATCAATTAATCACCTTAGATGAATATTTATAAATATTATAATTAGTGAATCAATTTGAACCTATTACTTTATAACCTATTTTATTATTAATATATCATTTATATTAACATTTAATAAATTAAATATTTTCTTTATTAATCAAATATATTTAAATAATACAAACAATAATATTAAATTTATTATTTTAATAAATTTTTTATCAATTTCAGGACTCCCCCCCTTTCTTGGGTTCTCCATTAAATGAATTTCTATTTTTTAC
This sequence comes from Stenichneumon culpator, assembly GCA_964017025.1. Classification (NCBI taxonomy): domain Eukaryota; kingdom Metazoa; phylum Arthropoda; class Insecta; order Hymenoptera; family Ichneumonidae; genus Stenichneumon; species Stenichneumon culpator. The sequence continues at coordinate 9,717 of OZ024782.1, forward strand.
TTTAACTTAAATTATTCACAAATTTTATTAATTTTTATAATTATAATATCAATTTTATCATTTATATTTTATATACGAATTTGTTTAAACTTTCTATTAAATAATAAATTAATTAATAAAACTATTTTAATTAATAAATTTATTAATTTCAATTCATTTAATTATATAATTATCTTATCCTCATTTTTAAATTTATGAATTATAAGAATATGAATATTTTAAGATTTTAAGTTAATTTTAAACTAATAACCTTCAAAGTTATAATTATAATTTTATTTATAAATCTTAATTAGTAAAGAAAAATATTTTTTTTTAAATAAATTTACAATTTATTACTTTAATCAGACACATTACTAAAATATATTATATATATATAACAAAATTTTATAAAAAATTTATCTTTATATCTTTAAATTTGCAATTTAAAATTTTTATTTAAACTAAAAATTTTATGAAAAAATGATTATTTTCAACCAATCATAAAGATATTGGAATTTTATATTTTATATTTGGAATATGAGCAGGAATAATTGGATCATCAATAAGATTAATTATCCGAATAGAATTAGGAAATCCAGGATTCCTTATTAATAATGATCAAATTTATAATTCTATTGTAACAGCACATGCATTTATTATAATTTTTTTTATAGTAATACCTATTATAATTGGAGGATTTGGAAATTGATTAATCCCGTTAATATTAGGAGCTCCTGATATAGCTTTCCCTCGGATAAATAATATAAGATTTTGATTATTACCCCCATCACTCTTTCTATTAATTAGAGGATCATTAACTAATCAAGGTGCAGGAACTGGATGAACAGTTTATCCTCCATTATCATTAAATTTAAATCATGAAGGAGTATCTGTTGATTTATCTATTTTTTCAATTCATTTAGCTGGAATATCATCTATCATAGGAGCAATCAATTTTATTACTACAATTTTTAATATATACCCAACAAATATAAAACTTGAACAATTAACTCTTTTTACATGATCAATTTTAATTACTACAATTCTTTTATTATTAGCTGTTCCAGTTTTAGCTGGAGCTATTACTATATTATTAACAGATCGAAATTTAAATACCTCATTTTTTGACCCTTCTGGGGGTGGAGACCCCATTCTCTACCAACATTTATTTTGATTTTTTGGTCATCCTGAAGTTTATATTTTAATTTTACCAGGATTTGGAATAATTTCCCATATAATTTTTAATGAAAATGGGAAAAAAGAAACTTTTGGTTCAATTGGAATAATTTATGCAATATTAACTATTGGATTTTTAGGGTTTATTGTTTGAGCTCATCATATATTTACTGTAGGAATAGATGTTGATACACGAGCATACTTTACTTCAGCAACTATAATTATTGCAATTCCTACTGGAATTAAAGTTTTTAGTTGATTAGCAACTATACATGGTAAAAATATTAATTTTAATCCAACTAATTTATGATCAATAGGATTTATTTTTCTATTTACAATTGGTGGATTAACTGGAGTAATTTTAGCTAATTCTTCAATTGATATTATTTTACATGACACATATTATGTAGTTGCTCATTTCCACTATGTTTTATCAATAGGAGCAGTTTTTACTATTATTGGTGGATTTATTTATTGATTCCCATTATTAACTGGCTTATCAATTAATAAAAAATGATTAAAAATTCAATTCTTTTCAATATTCATTGGAGTAAATATAACTTTTTTCCCTCAACACTTTTTAGGATTAAGAGGATTACCTCGACGATACTCTGATTATCCAGACTCATTTATATGTTGAAATATTATTTCTTCTATTGGATCTATTAATTCAATAATTAGAATTATATTTTTAATTTTTATTATTTGAGAAAGATTATCTTCCCAACGAATAAATATTTTTTCATTCTTTATAAATTCATCAATTGAATGACTCCAAATTTATCCTCCCTATAATCATAGATTTAATGAAATTCCAATTATTTTAAAAAAATTCTATTATGGCAGAATAGTGCAATGAACTTAAACTTCATACATAAAATATATTATTTTTTATAGAAATATCTAATTGATCAATAATTAATTTACAAGACGCAAATTCCCCAATTATAGAAAATTTAATTTTTTTCCATGATCATGCTATAATAATTATTATAATAATTACTATTATAATTTTATATATTATTCTTACTTTATTAATAAACAAATTTAATAATAAAATAATTTTACATAATCAACTAATTGAAACAATTTGAACTATTTTACCTATAATTATTTTAATTTTTTTAGCTATCCCATCATTGAAAATTCTCTATCTATCAGATGAAATTATTAAACCTTTAATAACTATTAAAACCATTGGACATCAATGATATTGAAAATATGAATATTCAGATTTTAAAAATATTGAATTTAATTCATTTATATCTTTATATCCTAATAATAAAAATAGAATATTTCGTTTATTAGATGTTGACAATAATTTAATTATTCCATATAATAATAAAATTCGTATATTAATTTCATCCATTGATGTTATTCATTCATGAACAATTCCTGCTCTTGGTATTAAAATTGATTCAATTCCAGGTCGTATTAATCAAACATCAATTTTAATTAACCGACCAGGTATTTTTTTTGGTCAATGTTCTGAAATTTGTGGTATAAATCATAGATTTATACCAATTTCAATTGAAAGAACCTCTAAAATTAATTTTATTAACTGATTAAAATTAAATTCATTAGATGACTGAAAATAAGTTTTGATCTCTTAAATCAAATTATAGTACATAATAAATACTTCTAATGAAAAAATTAGTTAATTTATAACATTAAAATGTCAATTTAAAGTAATTAAATATATTAATATTTTTTAATTCCTCAAATAGCCCCTTATAATTGATTAATCTTATTTATATTATTTAATATAATTATATTAACTTATTGTTGTTATAATAATTTTTTAAAAATTCCTAAATTTATTAAAAAATTTAATTTAAAAAAAAACTCATTTTCTTGAAAATGATAAATAATTTATTTTCAATTTTTGATACTTCTACTAGAATAATTTTTAATTTAAATTGAATTTCTTCAATTACAAATATTATAATTTTACCAATATATTTTTGATTAATACCTTCTAAAATTCTTTTTTTACTAAATAAAATTTTCTTAACATTATTCAATGAATTAAAAAATGTTTTTTATAATAAATTTAATTTTTTAAATAGAATTTTTTTGATTTCTTTATTTTTAATAATTTTTTTAAATAATATTTTAGGTTTATTCCCTTATATTTTTACTTCATCTAGTCATATAATTTTTTCTTTAAGTATTTCATTAACAATATGAATTAGATTAATAATTTTTAATTTAATAAATAATTTAAATTTTATATTTTCTCATATAATTCCTCAAGGAACCCCTATTATATTAATACCTTTTATAGTTTTAATTGAATCCATTAGAAATATTATTCGTCCAGGAACACTATCTATTCGTTTAACAGCAAATATAATTGCTGGTCATTTATTATTAACTCTATTAAGAGAAACAGCTAACACCCCAAATTTTTTTATTTCTTTATTAATTATCATAATCCAAATTATTCTTCTTACTTTAGAATTTAGAGTATCAATAATTCAATCATATGTTTTTACAATTTTAAGAACTTTATATTTAAAAGAAACTAATTAATTTATGAATAAATCACATAATTATAATCATCCTTTCCATCTAGTAACCTTAAGACCCTGACCTTTATTAACCTCAATTAATTTAATAATTTTTTTATTAGGGGTAATTAAATGATTTCATGAATTTAATATTGATTTAATAATTATTGGATTTTCCACTTTAATTTTAAATAATTTTCAATGATGACGAGATGTAATTCGAGAAAGAACTTTCCAAGGATTTCATTCTATTAATGTTTCTAAATTACTTCGAATAGGAATAATTTTATTTATTGTTTCAGAAATTTTTTTCTTTATTTCCTTCTTTTGAGCCTTCTTTCATATATCTTTATCCCCAAGTATTGAAATTGGTGAAATATGACCTCCTAAATTAATTATTCCTTTTAATCCTTATAATATCCCCTTACTAAATACAATTATTTTATTAACTTCAGGAATTTCAATCACTTGAAGACATTACAGAATTTTAAAAAATAATTATAAAGAAAGATTATTATCAATTAATATTACTATCTTATTAGGTTTATATTTTACATTTTTACAAATTATTGAATATAATGAAGCACTATTTAGAATTTCTGATTCTGTTTATGGATCAACTTTTTTTATAATTACAGGATTCCATGGATTACATGTAATTATCGGTACTTTATTTATTATAATTACTATATTCCGATTATTAAATAATCAATTTTCTTCTAATCATCATTTTGGATTTGAAGCTAGATCTTGATATTGACATTTTGTAGATGTAATTTGATTATTTGTTTATATTTCTATTTATTGATGATCTTATTATTTAAATAATATAAATAAGTATATTTAATTTCCAATTAAAAAGTTTAAAATTTAATTTAAATAATAATCAATTTAATAATTTTAATATTAATTTTTTTTTTAATTTCTATTATTTTAATTTATTTAAATTTATTTATCTCTAAAAAAAAAATTAATGATCGTGAAAAATTAACTCCCTTTGAATGTGGATTTGACCCATTTTGTTCATCACGACTCCCATTTTCAATTCAATTTTATATAATTAGTATTATTTTTTTAATTTTTGATGTTGAAATTATTATTTTTTTACCTATAATTCATTCATTTTTATTTAACAAATTTACATTTTGAATAGAAACCTCTTTAATTTTTATTTTTATTTTATTATTAGGTTTATACATTGAATGATATGACGGAGCTTTAACTTGAATAAAATAAATTTATTAGGGGTAACAATTTAATAAAATTTGCAATTTTATTTTATTGATTTTAAATCAATTTACCTTAAAATTTAAGTATCATATCTAATGATTTCAATTTCGACTTGAATTAAAATAAACTCTATTCTTAAATAAATTTCATTTTTTTTTTAATTGAAACCAAAAAGAGGTTAATTATTGTTAATAATTAAATTGAATTAAATTTTCCAATTAAATTAAAATAAGTATGAAACAATAAGAAATTTCTAACTTCTAAATTTTATGGTTCAAATCCATTTTTATTTTAATTTATATAGTTTATTAAAAACATTATATTTTCAATATAAAAATAATTTTTCTATTTATAAATAAAATATATTTTATATTAAAAATAATTTTAAAAAAATAATTTAATATAAATTAAATAAATTTATATATATATATATATATATATATATATATATATATATATATATATATATATATATATATATATATATATATATATATATATATATATATTAAAGATAATATGTATCATCTTAATATCTTCAATATTAAACTTTATAATTAAGCTATTTAAATATATATATATATATATAATTATAATAAAATTAAAATATAAATATAATTAAAATAATTATAAATAAAATTAATAAATAATAATAATTTTTTATATAAAAATCTATTTTAAAAAAATTTAAAAAAAATTCTATTAATGAAATCCCCATAAAATATTCAATTCACCCTAAATCTAATTTAAAAATTATTTTTTCAGAAAATTTTATTAATTTAATTACTCAAAAATTATATAATATTGGTATAAATCATAATATTCTAAAAAAAATTATTAAATTATTTAAATAAATATAAATTTTTTTATTTATTATTAATTTAGGGATAAAAAATCCTATTATAACCCCTATTAATATATAAAAATAAATTATTAATTTAAATTTTAATGTTAAAAAAATTATATTTTTTATAGAAAATATAAGTCATCTTAAAATTAACCCTATAAAAATTGAACACATAAATAATATATATATTGATAAACCTATTAATCTTTTAAATCTACTATAATTAAAATAAATTATTAATTGAGGAACTTTAATAAATGAATAATAAATTAAACGAACAGTATACATAATAGAAAATCCTATAGAAATAAATAATATTTTAAAAATTAATATATTTAATTCATTTATTATATATATTTCTAAAATTAAATCCTTTGAAAAAAACCCTGATAAAAATGGAATTCCACTTAATGACATAGAAGCACAATTAAATATTATTCTAATTATTGGTAAATTAAATAATGTTATTCTAATAAAACGAATATCTTGATTTCCTCTTATATTATGAATAATTACACCAGCACATATAAATAATATTGATTTAAATATAGCATGTGTCAATAAATGAAATATACAAATCTCTATTAATTTTATTGATAAACAAAAAATTATTAAACCTAATTGACTTAAAGTTGATAAAGCAATAATTTTTTTTAAATCAAATTCAAAATTTGCTCCTAATCCAGATAAAAATATAGTAATTAATGAAATTAACATTAATAAATAAATTAAAGTTTCTCTTATTAATAAATAATTTAATCGAATTAATAAATATACCCCAGCTGTAACTAATGTTGATGAATGAACTAATGAAGAAACTGGGGTAGGAGCCGCTATTGCTAATGGTAATCAAGAAGAAAATGGAATTTGTGCTCTTTTAGTAAATGAACCTAATATTAACAAAATAAAGATAAAAATATTTAATTTATTTAAAAATATATAATTTCATGAACCATAAATAATTATTATCCCAATTGAAATTAAAATTATAATATCACCTAATCGATTTGTTAAAACTGTAACTATCCCTGAATTAAATCTCTTTCTTCTTTGATAATAAATTACTAAACAATATGATACTAATCCTAATCCATCCCAACCAATTAAAATTCTTACCAAATTTGGTCTTATAATTATTAATATTATTGATAAAACAAATAAATATACTAATATAATAAATCGATTTTTGTTAATATCATTTATTATATATTCTATTCTATAAAAAATTACTATTAAAGAAATAAAAAAAACTACTCTAATAAATAATAAACTTACCCAATCAATTAAAATTAATAATTCTATTTTTACTGAAAAATAATTTATTAATTCAAATTCTATATATATAATAATTTGATTAATATAAAAATATAAAAATATTATAAATAAATAAATAATCATTAACATTATATAAAAATTAATTAAATAAAACAAAATTTAAAATATTTATAATATATATATATCTATGATTCCACAAATCATTATTTTTATTAAACTATTTAAATAAATAAATATATATATATATATAAATAATATATTTAACGGTAATCAATGTATTATTAAATTTATTAATTCATTAATTATAATATTTTTAAAATATATTTTCATATTAATTAAACCATGCTGTCTAAAAGAATATAAATATAATCTATAACAAGCTCTAAAAAATATTAAAATTATTAACAAAATTAATAATTTTTTTTCTCAAATAATTATAGAATTTAATAATATAATTTCCCTCCATAAATTTAATGAAGGTGGAAATGATAAATTTGATGAACATAGTAAAAATCAAATCATTCTTAAAGAAGGAAAATAATTAATTATTCCTTTATTAATTAATAACCTTCGTGAAAAAAATCGCTCATAATTAATATTTACTAATATAAATAAACCAGTATGAACATAATCCATGAGCTAATATTATTAATATCCCCCCTATAATTCCTCAATTATTAACTGTTAATAAACCTCTTATTAATATACTCATATGAACAACTGATGAATAAGCAACTAACTTTTTTATATCCAATTGTATTAAACAAATAAATCTAGAAAAAATTCCCCCAATAATTCTAATAACTAAAATTAATTTATTATAATTAATTATTAAATTTATGAATATTAATAAAAATCGTATTAAACCATAACTCCCTAATTTTAATATAATCCCCGCTAAAATTATTGAACCACTTAAAGGTGCTTCTACATGAGCCTTAGGTAATCATAAATGAAAAAAAATATATTGGTATTTTAATTAAAAATGCTAAAATAAATATTATATATATATATCAATTTAAATAAATTAAATAAATAAAATCTATTATTAATGAATTAACAATTTGATATAAATAAATAATTATTATAAATAAAGGTAAAGACCCAAATAAAGTATATAATATTATATAAAATCCAGCTTGAATTCGATCAACTTGTAAACCTCACCCTATAATTAGTATAAATACAGGAATCAATCTTATTTCAAAATATATATAAAATAAAATTAAATTAAATGTTATAAAAGATATGATTAAAAATAATAATATAATATTTATAATATTTAAATATAATAAATTAATATTTTTATTCCTAATTATATTTATTAAAAATATAATTCATAAAGTTAAATAAATTAATATAATAGAATAATAATCCCCCCCTAATATATAATAAATATTAATTCAATAATTTAAATTATTTATAGGAAATTCTAATAATATAATAAATATTATTAATAATAATAAATTTTTATAAATAAATTGAGATAATTCCTTTTTAATTAAATTTATTAAAAAAAAAATTAATAAAATTATGATTAAAATTTTTATCATTTTAAAATTATTAATGAATTAATATAATCATTCCATAAAATCGAACTAATAAAACAACCAATGATAAAGATAAAGCCCCTTCACAAACAACTATTGTTAATATAAAAATAATTAAAAAAATATTTCTTTCAACTAATATAAAAACATTAAATATATTATATACAGTAAAAATTATTATAAATTCTAATCTAATTAAAGTTAATAATAAATGTTTATAAAAAAAACCAAATATAAAACATCTAATTATATATATATATAAAGAAAAATAATAATCTAAATAAATTACTATAATAGTTTTAAATAAAAATATTAATCTTGTAAATTAAAGTTAAATTATAATTTTTATAGTTAAATCAAAAAAATAAATTATTATATTTTTAATCTCCAAAATTAATGTTTTTTTTTTAAACTATTTTTTGAATACTAAAAATTAATAATCTCATTTTAATTTCACCCATTTTTCTTAATATCTTAATTATTTATATAATAATAATCCCTTCAAAAATTAGTAAATTTCATCCAATTACTTTAATAGTTATTTTAATTATAATTACCTTTCTAATTTGTTTAAAAATAAACTTTTTAAAAAATCAATAATTCCATTCATTTTATTTTTAATTATAATTGGAGGATTAATAGTAATTTTTATATATATCACCAGTTTAGCAAATAATGAATTATTTACTTTTAATTATAAATATTTATTAATTAATTTTATAAAAAATTTTCCAATAATATTTTTTTTATTAATTTTAATTTTTTTTTTCAAACAATTAATTTTTACTAATATTATTCAATCATTCAATTTTTTTAATATTAAAGATATATATCAAATAAATATTATATATAAAGAATATTATAATAAATCATCCTTTTTTATTATAATCTATTTATATTATTCTATAATTTGTATTATAAATATTTGTTATAAATTAAAAATTCCTCTACGACAACTATTATTTTAATGAATAAATCTTTTATAAAAACTATCCCAACCTTAAAAATTATTAATAACTCACTAATTAAATTACCTACACCAATTAATATTTCAATTTGATGAAATTTTGGATCCCTTTTAGGAATATCCCTAATAATTCAAATCTTATCAGGATTATTTTTATCTATACACTACTGTCCTAATACATCATTAGCTTTTAATAGTGTAATTCATATTATTCAAAATGTTAATTTTGGTTGATTTTTCCGTTTAATTCATATAAATGGTGCATCATTTTTTTTTTTTTTTTATATTTATTCACATTGGTCGGGGATTATATTATGGATCTTATCAATTAACAAAAGTATGAATAATTGGAATCATAATTTTTTTAATTTCTATAGCTACAGCCTTTATAGGATATGTTTTACCTTGAGGACAAATATCTTTTTGAGGGGCAACCGTTATTACTAATTTAGTTTCTACAATCCCATATATTGGGATTAATATTGTTGAATGAGTTTGAGGAGGATTCTCTGTCAACAACCCAACTTTAAATCGATTTTTTTCATTCCATTTTATTTTACCATTTATTATTATAGCTTTAGTATTAATTCATTTAATATTTATTCACGAAACAGGTTCTAATAACCCACTAGGTATTAATAGAAATTTAATAAAATTACCTTTTAATATTTATTTTACATTAAAAGATATATATGGATTTTTTTTTATATTTTCTTTAATAATAATATTAATTTTAATTAACCCATTTATTTTAAATGATCCAGAAAATTTTATTTTAGCAAATGCAATAATTACTCCCTTACATATTCAACCTGAATGATATTTCTTATTTGCTTATACTATTCTACGATCAATTCCTAATAAATTAGGTGGAGTAATTGCTCTATTAATATCTATTTTAATTTTATTAATTTTACCATTTTTAAAAATAAATAAATTTCAATCAATTAAATTTTATCCAATAAATCAAATTATATTTTGATTCTTTATTAATTTAATAATTTTATTAACTTGATTAGGATCCCAACCAGTTGAAACCCCATTTATTGAAATTAGACAATTATTTACAATTATTTATTTTTCTTTTTATCTTTTAAACTCTTTATTAATAAAATTATGAAATAATTTAATTTATTAGATAATGAACTTGAATAAGTATATGTTTTGAAAACATAAAATAGAATTTTTAATTTCTATTATCTTTATATATATATATATATATATATATATAATCTATTACTTATTTAATTAAATTAAAATCTTAAAAAAAATTATATAAAATATAAAATTTAAAGTAAATGGTAAAATAATTAATCAACATAAATATATTAATAAATCATAACGAAACCGTGGTAAAGTTCCTCGAATTCAAATAATTAAAATTACTAAAAATATTACTTTTAAAAAAAAAAAATTCTAAAATTATTTACCCCTAAAAAAATCAAATTATATAAAAATCTTAAAATAAAATTCTTGCATATTCTGATAAAAATAATAAAATAAATCCAGAACTTATATATTCTACATTAAAACCTGAAACTAACTCTGATTCACCCTCTGAAAAATCAAAAGGTGTTCGATTTAATTCAGCTATTATTCTAAATAAAAATACTACCCCTAAAGGTCATAAAAAAATTAATCAACTCAATTGCTGAAAATATATTAAATTTATAAAATTTATTCTATCAATTAAATATATTGGGATAATTAAAATAATTGATAAAATTACCTCATAAGAAATTGATTGAGCTAAAGACCGAATTGATCCTAACATAGAATATGAAGAATTTGAAGACCACCCTGCTATTATTAATCTATAAACTCCTAATCTTAAACAACATATTAAATATATTAAACCAAATAATATTATTAAATAATTCCTTATAAATGGATAAATTATTCATATTATTAAAATTAAAATTAATCTTATTATTGGAGAAATCATATAAATTAAATAATTTAATTTATTAATAAATAAAATTCTTTTATTATTAACTTAATTGCATCTCTAAAAGGTTGTATTAATCCTATAATTCCTAATTTATTTGGTCCCTTTCGAATTTGAATATAACCTAAAAATTTTCGTTCCAATAAAGTTAAAAAAGCCACTGAAACTAAAATTCTAATTATTACTAAAATTATTATAAAAATTATTATTATTATATATAAATAAAATTGTTTAATTATTATTTGTAATAATTTTTATTACATTAATAAATTCTAAATTTATTACACTTTTCTGTCAAAATAATTTATAATTTTAATAATTTCTTTTTTAATAAATTATTTAAATTAATAAGTCCTTTCGTACAAAATTAATTTTTCTTATTTAAAGATAAAAACCGATCTGGTTCACACCGATCTAAACTCAAATCATGTAAGATTTTAATAGTCGAACAGACTAAAAATTTTTAACTTCTTCATTAAAATTTTATCTTAATTCAACATCGAGGTCGCAAACTTTTTTATTAATATGATCTTTCTAAAAAAATTACGCTGTTATCCCTAAGGTATTTTATTCTTTTAATCTATAAATTTAAGATCATCAAATCAATAATCTTTGTTTAAAATAATTAAAATTAATTAAATTTAATAATTTCCCCAATCAAATAATTTTATTTTTCTTAAATAAAAATCTAAAATTATTAAAATCTATAGGGTCTTCTCGTCTTTTAAAAAAAATTTAGTATTTTTACTAAAAAAAAAATTCTAATTTTAATAAATTTGAGACAAAATTTATTTCATCAAATCATTCATTCTAGCTTTCAATTAAAAAACTATTGATTATGCTACCTTTGTACGGTTAATATACCGCAGCTATTTAAAATTTAATTCATTGAGCAGATTAGACTTTAAATTATTATCTAAAAGACATGTTTTTATTAAACAGGTGAATAAAATTTTTTTTTTAATTTAATTTGTCTAATTCCTTAAATTTATCTAACAAAAATATTATATTTATATTTAATATTTATATTATACTAATTTAATCATTATAAAAAAATTATTTTATTATAATTTCTTATTTAATAATTTTTTAAATTTATTAAAATCATAAACATAAATTTATATATTTATCATTATAAATTATTAAATTTTAAAATAAAAAAAAAATTTCAATTATATTATTAATCTTATTAACTACTTAACAAATTAAATTATAAAAATTATCTTAAGATTATCCCTAAAATAATTAATTAATTAATTAAATCTCTTAAAAAATATAATTAATTTAATTTAATTAATCTAAATTAAATTTAATTATTAAATTAATAGATATCTTAATAAACTAATAAAATTTCTCTACCAATTTAATATTATTAATAAATTTATAACTTTAAATTAATTATTAAATTAAATCTTACTAATTCGATAAAAATTTAAATTTAAATTTAAATTTAAATTAACCCTGATACAAAAGGTAAATAAAATTAATAACTTTTTTAAAAATTTAATTAATTTTATTTTCTTTCACAATACAATTTATTTTAAATTTTAATTCTAAAATATACTAAAATAATTTTTTTTCTTAATTATAATAATTTAATTAAATAAATTTAAATTTATATTTATATATATATATATATATATATATTAAACTTAATAAATTTAAATTTTAAATTTATAAATTAATATAATCTTATTATTGTAAATAATACATTTTTCTTAAAATAAATTTAAATATATATATATATATATATATATATATATATATATATATATATATATTCTAAAAACACTTTCCAGTATTTTTACTTTGTTACGACTTGTTTCATTTTAAATGAAAATGACGGGCAATATGTACATATTTTTAACTTTAATCAAATAAATTATTTTAATTAATTTACCTTTAAATCCACCTTTATAAATAAAATTAAATTATTTAATTCATTATAATTTTTAAAATTATTGTAATTCATTTCTTCTTAAAAAACTACATTTTGACTTGAAATTATTATATTATATATATATATATATATATATATATATATATATATATATATATATATATATATATATATATATAATTATTATTTAAAAATATTTTTATTTAAAAAATTCTTTAAACAGCAATACATAAATTTTATATTTTAAGTTTTTCCAATCGTGTATTATCAATTATAGAACAAATTCCTCTAAATAGAATAAAATACCGCCAAATCTTTTAAGTTTAGTGATTTAATCAATTAATCCCTTAATCTTTTTTTATTTTATAATTATTATAATAGAGTATCTAATTCTAGTTTATTTTATTAATTAATAAATTTTCATTATTTCTTTTTAATTAAATCTTATAAAAATTATATTTCACCAAAAATTTTTACTTTTTTTTAATTATATATATATATATATATATATATATATATATATATATATATTAAATTAATTTAATTAATATAATTAATTTACAATTATTGTATAACCGCAATTGCTGGCACAATTTTTATTATTATTTTAAAAATATCCTAATTTTAAAATTACTTAATTTAATTAAAATTCATTATTAAACATTTAAATTATTTAAATTCTTTTTCACAAAAATTTATATATATATATATATATATTATATATATATATATATATATATATATAATTAAATTAATAAAATTTATAATTAATTTTTTAATTAAGATTAAATTAAAAAAAAAAATTTTTTATTTAAATAATTTAATTATTAATTTTTTTTTTATTAATAAATTTTAAATTAAAAATTAATTTAGTTAATAATATATAATTATTTAATTAATTTAATTTAAATTTGTATGAAAACTCCTAATGTTATAATAATTCAGACTTTTTTACGGATTATTATAACATTTAAGATTTTCTAATTAATTTAAATTTGTATGAAAACTCCTAATGTTATAATAATTCAGACTTTTTTACGGATTATTATAACATTTAAGATTTTCTAATTAATTTAAATTTGTATGAAAACTCCTAATGTTATAATAATTCAGACTTTTTTACGGATTATTATAACATTTAAGATTTTCTAATTAATTTAAATTTGTATGAAAACTCCTAATGTTATAATAATTCAGACTTTTTACGAATTATTATAACATTTAAGATTTTCTAATTAATTTCAATTTGTATGAAAACTCCTAATGTTATAATAATTCAGACTTTTTTACGGATTATTATAACATTTAAGATTTTCTAATTAATTTAAATTTGTATGAAAACTCTAATGTTATAATAATTCAGACTTTTTTACGGATTATTATAACATTTAAGATTTTCTAATTAATTTAAATTTGTATGGAAACTCCTAATGTTATAATAATTCAGACTTTTTTACGGATTATTATAACATTTAAGATTTTCTAATTAATTTAAATTTGTATGAAAACTCCTAAT